>PNEQ01027974.1:0-18727 GCA_003012365.1 Medauroidea extradentata | reverse complement strand
TATTCTGAAAAATGACAATATTTGTAACCTATCGTTATCAAGGGAATCGCACATTTCCCCAAACATTTTAGACATAGGGCAGTATAATTTTTACAGACAACCCAGAATTAGATGTAGAATATGATGCAATAATAAAATTGGATGTATTTCAGTTAATTTAAGGACTCAAGCAGGTATCCCAAAATGCAGGCGTGTCCCTAAACTTTCTGGCAAAACTGTATGTATTCAGTCTCTGACCTTTGAAAGAACTACAGTACTGCATTTCAACAAAATTATGTACTATTATTCAGTAAATATTTTGTTTCCCAAAACTACTTATTACACCTACTTTAGCATGATATTCTTATTTGTTGTTTCTTCTCCCCCTTCCCCTTGTAAATTGTTTTTTTGCTGAATTTGTTGTTCGTATAAAACTCTCCCATTAAATATCCTGTGAATTTTTTTTAACAATCAAGGACTCCAACAATTTTGGATAAAATACAGTCCTAGTTTTCCTCACGATGAACATTCTTTTGCAAAATGCATTACTGTGAGGAACGTATAAAGTAACTAACATAACCTTTAGGAGAGCTCTGAGCTTATGTCCGCCATCAGCATTTTTCATATTCTTGATCAAATGCCATGAAACATCCAAACGGTCTGCTACAGTGAGCAGTAGGCCTATGTTGTGCTTTACAGGGTTCTTACACAGCTCTGTAATAAAAATCCAATGACTATTTAAGGACTTTTCAAGGACTACACACAACTATTTCAAGAACCACTACAGCAAAAACCTACGCTAGAGCAACAAAACTTCAGGCATTTAAGTTGTCCTATTAATCTTAGTTTGTGTCGTCATTACTCAATTGTATATTACACTGCATGCCAGGGACGGCCAACCCTAAGTCCGCTGGCCAAACACTGGCCCACCACCACATCTTGAATAACACGCCAAAAGCTCAAACACTTGTGCTAAATTTCTAAATTATTTACCTTACCCTGACGAAAAAATAAATTATAATTTGAATAATGGCAATGCTCCTTTTCTAAAAAGGTACTTTGGAGACTGTGTTAGAACTTAAAGAGGATAATGAACAGTTCAGAATGTGTGAGTATGATACCTTCTGCAAAGGATGGTTCCGGGCATTGTGTATTTATTTTTATGTGTACTGGAAGTGTGGTGCGAGGCAGAGTATATGTGCGGATGCGCTCGGTTGAAATTCAAATTTTGAGACAGTGAAAAGACAGTCAATGTTAAAATTATCTATGATGGCCTGCGACATGATCTGAATCAACTTTTTGGCCATAGCTCCGGAAAAAGGTTGGCCGCCTCTAGTGTATGTGACATTTCTACATTTAATGATGGTACCATTACAGACATCGATTTGAGTAAATTCACAAAACAGAAATTTACAGAACATAAAACTGGCTCAAATGACAATGTGTTACAGATATTCTTTCTCAATACACTTAACTTGACTTTAAAACACTGTACAATATGCTTCAAAAACGAAATTTACACTTGAGTCAAAGCCATACTGTTCCTTACCCTTGAAGCCATGCATCAGAATTTCTACAGCTTTTGCAAGGAACTAATTTAATGCAAATAGGAGCGCAGAGAAAGCAAAATCAGCAGCTCAAGATTGAAAAAAAGCTCTCAAAAACTAGTAATGAATACACATTTGTTCTTTACATCCACATTCTTTCATGTGTATTAAACATACTCATGAAATAAGAAATTTCAAAATTCAGTAGAAAAGAAGTTAATTTTTTTTATAAATACTAGCTGCCAGGCCATTAATTTGCCCCCTATTCTTAAAAAAAAAAAAAAAAAAAATATATATATATATATATATATAAGCATTGTAATTTGGGTTAGATTCCCAGCACAATCAATCAAATTTTTACATATGATAATTCTGCCTGTAAGATGCCGCAGGTCGGTGACTTTTCTCAGGGATCTCCCGATTTCTCGGACCTTCATTCCAGACACTGCTCCCTGTCCACCTCATGTCACCCTCACCACCTCTCAATACCTTTTGTTTTCAGAGCTGTCCAAATCTCTCAACTGCCCCTATCGCGACTATGTCCGCTACTCTTTTAACATTTAACAATGTTGTTTACTTCAAATAGAAAATTAACTCTTCTGCCAGCTGCCACTAATATGTGTTTATATAACAACACAGCAGTTTCCTGTTGCCTTGCCTTAGATGCAATTCAAACCCAAAACCTCTGACCAGTGTTCCAAACTACTACGCCAAGATAGGTTGCCAGAATTCTTTAAATATTAAATCTCTAGGCTTGTCTCTAAAGAGGTATATACAGTATATCAATAGAATGACTTTTAAACTATTTCTCTGTGGACATACCTATTTATCGGGATTTTTGGAATACTTTACATCTTTGCACCCCTAAATTCTCAAATTTTTAAAAATCTTGAAATAACTTTTTAGATATTTATGTAAGCATCGTTCCTATTCAAAAATCTCAATATTTCAATAGGTTTAAGAGATACAGAGGATTAACTGAAATCACATTAGACTTTTTTAGTAAAGGTTGAATTAAAAAAATCTTTAAATTAGTTTTTAGGGATATGTGTAAGATTCATTCAGAAGTAAAAATCAATTTGATATCTCAAGGGGTTTAAGAGTTATCGAGGATTTGTTATAATTTTACGGCTTTTCACCACCTCAAATTCAGAATTTTGAAAATTAAAAAATTTGGTAACATGCATTTTTTTAAGCATCATTCTGAAGCAAAAATCACCTCAATAATTTGTAAAGCATCTGGCCATATTGAGCCCGCCTATTCAGGTTGTATGTACATTTCATTATGCCCTTATGGCAGCTTATTATGCGTTTGTGGTCACTGGTATGTCTCCAGGCTGTTAAGGTGCTTCTGCAACAATCTGCTTAGGTAGTGTGATACAAGTGAGAGTAATTGGACAAAGGGGGCACAGATCAATTGATGGTTATTACTGCCTGGTCATAGGAGAGAGTGTGCCTGCTTTGCCAATGTATCATGTATTTAAATTGAGTTGGGTGTATTATCTGTTATAAATGAACTTGAACTGGGATTATCAGACAATCTTCACTACTGTAATGTATTCCTTTTTGTATTAAATTACCTGTCAATGTGCTAAGTTAATGATGCCCGGTGAGCCACAAGTTTAAAATTAACTATAATCTCAAATGTTTAAGTTCAATTGTGATGCATAATTATTATTTTGACATATTTATGAAGGATAACTAATTTACTAATTTTATATTTGTTCGTTTGTTAGGATTGAGACTGAACTAATGGAAAGTTAGGAGAGCCATCTGCCATGTGGAATTGGTATTTGAATTAAATTTTGTGCTAGAGGATCAGCATTTTATTTCAGGATTTTATTAAAGTAGTTTTTTAATATATTTGATACGAATGATGCAATCACAGATTTTCTGTTTTGGTTTGTGGTCCATTGTCTGTATCTGGCCTCTGGTCATGCTGGTGCCGAGTTGATCACGTGATAGGCTTCAGGATACTTGGTTTTTCCTGGGTCAGCGTGACATAGTTAATGTTGTAACGACCATTTCAGTTCAATTTTGTTTCCATTCGTGGGTTCTTTTCAGTCTCAATAACCAACATTTGCTCATTCCGTAATGCAATTAATTAATGTTTTGGTGGCCCGAGTCGGCAGTTTTGAATTCATGATAATGTGGTTTATAAAAGAGATTGTAATAATTAAATGAGTTCACTGAGGCCGAGGTATGCCTCCGCTCCCTCGTGGGGGTAAGCGGATGCACTGCTATTTTTTCTTTGTCTTTAAGATTGCCTCGTGGAGGAAGGGTGGCTGCAACCACGTATCGGCTCACCGGAAATTTTATGATTGTCTCTGTATCTGAAATGGTGAATTGCGGTCGCTCATTAGTAAAATGTATCAAATTACGAGTATTATTATTATCCATCCACGTGTTCTCGAGCCAACAACAAATATTGAACCCTGAGATAAGAGACCTTGCCGCCTCATGTGATGCTGTAGAGATATTCTGCTTGGTCAATACTTGGATGCTGAAACCGAAAGATTATGCTGGTACCATTACAATCACATAGGGTTTAAGTTCTATTGAGGATTAATGGAAAACACATTTCACCCTTTTTCCCCCCTTAATAAGGGAATTTCAAAAAATCTCTAGTCTCTAGTTCCAGCGATTTGGGCTCTCTCTGTGTGTGCGCGCGTGTGTGTGTGTGCGTGTGCGAGTGAGACGGGCACTTAATTTTATACACACACACACATATATATATATAAATCAACAGCTAGTCTATTTCAAATAAGTCAAATGTGATGAGACAATTGACATAAATAGTGTTAACATGCAGCAACAAAAGCAAACGTAAGCTACCTTTATTTAAATTGCTTAGTTACTCCAATAAAAATTTAATTATTTACTACATTATACTGCTATTTGTGATTGTTAAGAAACAAAGGAATGTGTGCTACAGTATTCTGAATAATGTAGTACGACCAAACTTGTTGGGCCAAAAGACAATGAAAAACACTGTATTCGCCCATGTCCCCACATGCATTTATGCCCTCCCCCCCCAAGAGGGAGGTGCACGGCTTACATGAATAACATGCATTTAAAGTTTGCATGCTATGCGGGGAAGTAGCAGCTGGCATGTGCAGGAGACTTGGCAACAGTGCAGGTTGCTTGATGTGCACACACACCTACATGCAGGGCAGAGGAATGTGGACGTCCAGGCAGTCAGGTTGGGTCAATAACCTAGGCAAGTGTGCACCCAGTATTGCTCTCGGCGTGTAGCAGCTTACAGTGTACAATTACTGTAGTGTCTACATACATAGTTGTATTTTAATAAGTTATTTGAACTCTCAAAACAATTGTGTTCGTTTACCGTGGATAAAAAATTGAAAGTTACTAAGGAATCCGAAGAAATGGGAGACTACGCAGATGCTCGAACGTACAGTATTGCTGATTCGTGTATCAGACATTGTCTGAGAATAAAAAACAAGTTACAGGAAAACAATGTCAAAAGGAGGGCCTTAAAGGCGTGGTTCATCTCAGTTTTCAACATCATTATTTATTTTTATATTTGTACAAGATATTTTTTTTTTCTTATTTTAGACATAAATTGTGATTAAATCTTCCTCTTAGGAAATTTTTGTATCCCTCATAGTTTTCGCGTAATGAGTCGTAAACGTCAAAATTTGGACTTTACGGTTTTAAGTACGCCACTAAAACAAACTGACATACCAAATCGACAAAATTCACAGTGTATAACAATGTTGTAGGCTATGGTTTGACATATTTAACAACAAAAAAAAAATACTTTTGTATTTAATAAAAAAATGCTGAATTTTAAAATGAAAATTTTAAAAATATTAAAATTTTTTAGAAATACAAAAAATATTTTTTTTTAATGTGACAAATCATAGCCTACAACATTGTTATATAGTGTTAATTTTTTCAGATTGGTATGTCAGTTGGTTTTAGTTGTGTACTTAAAACCGTAAAGTCCAAATTTTGACGTTTACAACTCATTACGCAAAAACTATGAGAGGTACAAAAATTTCCTAAGAGGAAGATTTAATAGCAATTTATGTCTAAAATAAGGAAAAAATTATCTGCTATAAATATTAAAATAAATAAAGACGTTGAAAACTGAGGTGAACTGCGCCCTTAAGATGAAGAAGGCCAAACTCCCACAGATAGAATGCATCAAACTAAGACTTTTTTTTTTTTTCTTCCTAACTTCTCTTCATGTACATATAGAAGAAGCCATTTGTAAATAGGTAAGCAGAATTTTTACTTGTATAAAAATTTAAAAAAAAAAAAAAAAAAAAATTCCCAACTTGTCACTGAAAAAAAAAAGGGGCTGCAGAACAAGGCAAGCCTAAGGGAGGTTGGCTGATGGAGGCGTGGTCTGTTTTGACTGGAATGTGTGACGTCAGACCCAGACTCTCCCTAGACCCTATCGGTAGGGAAGGGAACAGCCTGAGCCCTCATGCACCTTGTGGGGCAAGTAATTTATCGCTGTAGGTGAACCAGTTATCCAAAAATTATGAAACATTAAGACTGTTCATAGAAATTAATGGTTTCTTTCACTGTGTTTACACTAAGAAATCTCTTGTCTAAAAAAAATGTGTTAAAATGCTATTTAGTCTTCATCTTGTAAATTTTTTCAATAGGCGAGTAACACTTTCACAGGTTTGTGATCGCTTTACAGTGTAACAATAAATGCAATTTGATCAATCTATCAAACTACGGCAACACAATAATGCTCACTACAGTGAAATGTTAACACAGTTTTAAGTAGTATAAGATTTCTTAATATAATTTCACTTGTGAAACCATGAATTATTAGTTTACTATTGACAATACGTTTTATGTTTCATCGGAAGTGCAGAAAAAACTCAATAATTTCACTTACGAGAGAAGTTTAATTATGCTGAGAAAAAAAAAAGTTCTTGCCAATTGTGGGTACATTATTTTAAAATTTTAAAGTAACTATGTTTGCTTACAATTGTTAGAATTCCACTTTTGCACCGTGATACTTAGACATTTATACATCATTAATATATATATTATAAATCTTGAACATTTATAACTAATACATCACGAACAATTCTGCATGAAGGACAAAATAATTACAAAAACAAGTGACCAAGCACTACAAATTGTATAAAAAAAATCTGTATTGTACAGAAGGCTGTATGCAGCAATTCTGCTCAGAATAACTAAGTATTTTGTGACACTGCAAATGAAACTTAAGGACATGCCACGTAGTTTTCCAGTACCTTATAAAATATTTATTTAAAATTTAATATTACGTCTGTTTTTAAAGATCAAAGCAAGTAATTTTTTTTTAAACAAGAATGTCATATGTTCTGTAAGGTATATATTACTGCACATTGCTATTTTTTCTTACACTTTGCGCCAAACTAAATACAATTTGTGGCATAAAATTAACCAAAATCAAATACAATTCATATACAATTTTTTTTATTGATTAATGGATGTAAATTTGCAGAACTATAAAATAGGTAGCTTCATTGGTTTTCACTGTTTGCATTACAGCGTAGCATGTAAATTTTGATTTTTACATTCCGTTTTGAGAAAAATTCATTAGCTGGTTTTTTTTTTTTTTTCGTCAGTAGAAACTGTATTTACAAGTACCGTCTACAAAACTAACATTGTTTTGTGAAAATATAAAGGCATGACTTTATTCCAGTTGAACACTCTTAAGGTGTAAAATTAAATTAACAGCATAACGACAGACCCAAGCAGTTTTAAAACTACAACACAGTTTTACGATTCACAGATTAAAGACTATATAAAATTTAGAACTACAAATACATATATGAGTAAATATAGTTCTACAAGCACAGCATTTTTTGAAACAACATTTAGTGGTGGTGAAAACAATTACTTTGAGAAAAAATGCACTTGATAGAAGTGAGCACAAAGAAAATACAAATTTACAAATTTTATTTGAGCAAGAAAATTGCAAGCATTTAAGAAATGGCAAAAGGTTACCATCACTAACATGCCATGTAAGGCAGAATGGAATTAAGCTTGTGAATGACAAAGTTGTAAGCAATGAATTTTCACACAATTTAATAACCATGGATATATAAAATATTAAAAGTTTTTTAATGCCCATACAAAAATGCCAATAGGCAAACGAGCCTGTAAAACGAGTTGATGAGCTCAACAACTTTAAAAGCCCAAACGGCAAACAGTTACAAGAAATGTTGTTTAAATACTCAAATACAAGTATTGACAAACATTGAAGAATAACAAGCTAGCAAGCTCTACTAGATTACAGAGGCCCGAGTGACAGACAATTATGAAGGCGCTGCGCTTTTAATAAAGAGCCATCACAACGGACAAACACATATGGCACTCTGGTTATTAAAATAAGTATAAAAATTTGCAAACATACTCTCAATCTTAATTATGTTAACACAAAGAATCAGGTGGCAAACCCGACACAACTAGACAATTAACCAAGTTAAATGCAGCGCAACAACGCGCTTGAAGGACACTCGATTGAAGAACTATGAAACCTTATGACAGATCAATATGCCCATGCAAGGGCTAACTTTTCACTTTGAAAAGTCTGACCTGTCTATCTAGTACGTTCGCACTGCACTCAAACTTCGAAAGCAATGGGCCACAAACACCCAGTGCATTATACATGTACAAGTACCAAGAAAAGGCAGCAAGCCATACAACCTGAATGACAATTAATAGAGTGTGTGAGAAAATTTTATGCTGATTCCTGCCTGTGCAAAATTGAACGTCCAAAATGTCTTACAAAGTAATTATGGCACTATCATGTGCTGCTAACAAGTTACGTAGGTGACAAGTAAATTATGAAAACAGCAAGGTGAAATGCAGGGTAAATTAATTACCGGTGCGTGCGCTCCAGGGGAAAGAAACTGACAAAAACCTTTCACGCTAACAAGAAAGCTCATGAAAATTCATACGGATTGACGGAAAAGGCGTGCCATTTTACAGCCAACAAACAACTTCTGAACGCAAAACAGTTAACATGCCAAAGATAATTTAGACGGCGGTCCCAAAATTGAATTTTGAAGAGAGCAAGAAATTATGACTTATCAAAAGTGCATCATGACAGTGCCGTCACCAACTGTCCGTGAGGGGTTAAGCCCCAGATTACCTTATAGACATCTGGTCGCTACTGGTGTCAAAACATGAATAGGACGATTACACACATGAGTTTTGGGAGCCGCAATCGCAGACACCCAAGGCGCATGCGCTAGCAGGAACGAGGTGGGGTTTGGATACAGGAGGGGATCCATAGAACACAGGAAATCTAGACTTGCGAAAAATCAGCAATAAAGACGTTGGCCGAGTCACCTGTTCGCCACCGGGCGCCACCGTCCCCAAACACACTCCAGACCGCACTCACGGTGCACACTAAACCAAAATTTAACAACTTTTAATTTGGTGTATATTGGTTATCACAGTTTATAAGATGTACTGTTAGTTTGTGTTATTGTACATCAACATCTGAGCTTATATTAATAAAAACAATAAAAAATACAGCCAATATTGACAACATATTTTTCATATTTGTATTGTTACAACAGAATAACTTAATTATAAACACTCGCAGACAAATCATTTGGCTTGAGTACAAAAATACAATTTTAATTATATCAAACATAATTACACATTTAATCTCTCAAGTTTTGGTAGCATTTGTTAGTGTTTCAAAGCAATATTTCCTTCATCTTCTTTTTTTGTAAACTCTGAAGACCTGACACATTGCTTAATTTTTTTTTCAGTGATTCTCATTGATTTACACCATTTAGAAATTTCACTCACATGAAAATTCTTTGCACTACGAATCCTTTGATAATCTTTTCAGAAACATCGTTCACTTAGTTAGAAATAGTCTCTGTAATTTTCTTCACAATGCTCTTTTTTTTTCCTAAATGAGAACCACAAATATTTCTGAAAAATTTGTTCAATTTCTTGTTCTTTTGCGAGGAACATAGGCCATGGTTCAAACAAACCACCATATGACAAATGCTGCACACACAATGACATGTCCACAGATTTTTTGTTGTGAAACTATTTAGCTAGCCATCCTGCTAAATACTGTAACCCATCCACTGAGAATTCTAATGCTACTGATTTTTCTTTACCAGCTGAATTGAGCCGCCGTTTTATGGGTGATGTAGCACAATCAGCTTCAGAATTGGGTTCAGTTTCACATTCAGCAACAATTCCTGCATTTTTAAGATACTACTGACAGTAAATTCTTCGGCCCCAGCTGCAACATCTGAAGTGTTTAACTCATTTTCAACTATGCCAGAGCTCTTTCCAAGGATTATCAACCTCTGTCTGTTTAACACATCAATGGGAGATGGGTGGTCATTTAGTCCACCTCTAGTTCTTATTTCCCTGAAAAAATTTTTCCAAACAGTCTTGGTTTAGTCTAAGAGTCTACAGGTATTTGATGTAAGGAAAATTTTTTCTTAGTTCAGACAACAGTTTTTTAGTTGAACCGATAGATATAATAGCCCCTTTCTGAAAAATCTGTAGTGTATTTTTCCCAAATCTCATTTTGACAATGCTTCCGACAGTAAATCCAAAATCTTATTCTACGCGCTTTCATTCAAACCGTAAGCACTTTCGAATTGGGAGCATATTAGAACATATAGGATCAATAAGGTTTGTAGTGGCAAGGACTTCCTCTGCTCTGCTATATTTCCTGATAGCAGTAGCAGTTGTGTGGGAAAGTAGCTCAGTCACAAGTTTTACTTTCTGAGTTTTTTCGCATTCAACATGAAGTGCAGATAATTTGTGGCATGAACGTACTTCTGAAGCTGAAACATTCTGAACTATTTGTACTACTGGATTTTTATTAGCAACATTTCCATTGGCGGGCCATACGAATCCAACGTCAAGTAACCAGTTTCTTGAACATCAGGGAAATATATTTCAAGCAGTCATTCCATACTGGGTGTGAAAACCCTCTATTCGAAACCAAGATACGTAATTCTTTCCACAATGCTAGGTTACCATCACTACAATCTCCTACGCATGCAACAACTTGATATCCACACACGCATACAGTTTGCATATGATCGTGTTCAATATATGTACCTGTATTCATTTTCTTGTCAAGTCAATGCAGACAGGCTGCTTCCATTTGTCATATTTGTAGAGATTGCTTGACCTGTAAAATATGTGCGTTATTAAAAAAACACAATTTTAGAAAATGTGACGTTCCATAGCAATTTGGTAGACACTACAAAAATTAATACAATATTTTTATACTGCTTTACGACTTTTCGACAGCCGAGGTAATTAGAAAACAGTTACTCACACTTACACTATAAGAACTTGAAGAGCAACCGGCAATGGCCTTTCTTAAGGAACCATCCAAGCATTTTCGCAAAGTAATTCAGGTAAACCATAATCAGGATGGTTGGGCCGGACATTGAAATAGGACATTTCCGAATGAGAGTGTTGCCAATGCACCACATTGCTAGGTGATTAAAATTAAAATTTTCATAATCTGAGAAAGCAAGTTTTAGTTTGTGATCTAAAAACTTGATTTCTTCCCTGCAGCACTTCAAAATATTTTCAATGCTGAGAATCTTCTCTTTTTGCTGTGCAATAAAGTGTCTCTAAGTAAGCTATTCTTGAAACCAACTGTTTGTTTTCTGATTTTAAAACAGTACACGTTTCACAACCACTTGCCTCGTCATTACAACGCACAGTATTTTCTGGCCCATGCAGTAAGCCATAAATTATTTGTTTCTGTTCACGTTTTATGTCACGGATTTTCCTGTCACTAACTTTGGGTTCACTTAAAGCTGTGCCTAAATTAAGATGTGGTACGGATGACACTAAGTTTTTTCCTTGGTGGGAGACCAAGCAGTTAATTTTGTAGATTACGTTCATAGTCATCTTCTGCTAAATGTTTGGAACAAAGATGGCAAGAGCTGGGATTCCAGTTTCCATCTCATTGACATCTATGGACCCATTGCTTCCTACGAATAAGAATAGGTTCTGATGGAAACGTATGATACAATATTTTTGTATCCCTGGCTTTTGGTTTTTGCCAGACTGTTGTTGCATGTAGCGACAGTAAAATGCATCCCAGGCATCTGAAATTACATATAAAGCATATAATTTTTAAACACAGTAGATATTAACAATAATATTTTGGCTATTGACATGCAAAACAATCAAGGTTTACAAATTAATTGCATACACTTTCTAACACAGACTTGATTGAAAATTGGAGCATCTGAAACTGTAAAAGACATTGTGATATACCTTCCAAGGTTGTTTAATTGTCGCTGCCTTTGCTATTTCCGGAAAAGTAACGGAAGACATAACATACTTATTTTCTATCGCCTGTTTCTACTCCGAGAATGATACAGGCAGTGAAAATCTAAATACGTTTGAGCATGTTTACAAACGTAACTTATCCTTAAGGCTTGAAGTACCCCAATTTTCGACTAAGTTCATGTAAAACAATTTATGCCAAAATATGGAACATTTTATGTTTTCGAGCATTAATGCTTTAAAGGGGGAGTTTAGAGAAAAATGTAATTGTTTTGATAAATTTTATATTTGTGTGAGATATGACTTGTTCTGTAGACATACGTGACAATTTTTTACGGTAATAAAATTTTTTCTAGCTTTCATAGATTTTGTGTAATGGCGAAAGTCCAAATTTACATAAAAGAATTTTATACTAGAAAAGAAAACCAAACGATTTACTGAACTTAAATAACTCACGCTGTAGAACAATTCTACGAGCTACGTCAAATAAAAAGAGAATTAAATTTTTTTTAATTTTTGAAAATTTCAGAAAATTTACAATTTTTTAATTTTAAATTCAGTATTTTTAATACAAAAATATTCTATGCCATTTTATACATAACTTGGTTAACCCGTGACCACGGTCGTAGAAGAACAGGTCTGGACACTCGCCTATCTAGCAATGTATTTTGCTTGACCCCCTTGTTTGTCTGTAGTTCATCAAGTTACCGAGAATGCCGTACTTTTTAGTGCTGTTTTCCGGGCGGTCGGACTCAAACTCCGCCCACTTTTTTTCATTGTTAAATTTATAAAGTAAATAAAGATTGCTGGAGCCTTTTCTTAAATTTGTGAGCAAAGAAAGTATTTCATAAATTGATAAAAAATGTGTTTTGATAAATTGTTTATCTTAGCGGAAAGGAAGTGGGCGGAGTTTAGTCCGACCGCCCTAACATCAGCGCCAATAAAACACAATATTCTCGATAACTTGGTGAACTACAGCCAAACAACAAGGGGGTCAAATTTCCAGGCGAGTGTCCAGACCTGTTCTTCTATGGCCGTGCCCATGACATTATTCTTTAGTGTACATTATTTCATTTCATTAAGTCAGTTGGTTTTCCTTTGTAGTGTAAAACAGTTTTATACCAATTTGGACTTTCAAATTTCACTACACAAAACTATAATAGCTACAAAAAAATTTAACTGTAATAAATAAATAGTCATAATTCATGTCTTAAAAAAACATTTTGTATAAATGAAAATGACTAAACCAATTGTCATTTTTGATTAACTCGCCCCTTAAAAATCATTACGTTGCTACTGTTATAAATTACGTAATTATTATTACTTTTCAAACAAATACCTTACCTTTAGTAATGAAATTGAATAACAGAATTCATAGCGTAGAATCAACAATGTTTCCCACTTTAAAATGAACACTTTTTCACTTGTAGAAAGCCAGAAACCAATACAATATTCACAATAGTTCTACGCGTATCGCTGCCTTACACACATGTTTATATTTGTCCCGTGCTTCTCGGCCAGCAAGAGGTCTGACTGTGACGTAGCTGCCCCCACCCTGACGCTTGCCCCTCCGCATTGCTAGGGGCAACAGCTAACCTCCCTTATACTCACCTTGGCTGCACGGCTTACATGGGTGCGAGTGGTACATGGGCGAACTCGGTACATAACAGATGGTGGATAAAGAGGGGACAGATGTTAAAATCTATACCTACTACAAAACAAATTCTAAGCAATATTATATCAATTTAATAATGTAAAATGAACACACACTTTAACAAAATGTTACCAGTATACTAATAAACCTACTGTACTTTCCTCAATGTGAGTACAAAATTAACCCTAAATATTACATTGATCCCGTAGAACTAGACATACAAAGATTAGTTCATTCAAAGTTTCAATAAGTGTCTCTAAATTTGCTTACCATCAATTCAGTAGTTTCTGAAGTGCAGATATAAACAAATATACATTCCTGGGGGTCGATTAAATATTGCCACCTGCTATTTGCACCGATGCTGCACAACACAAGTGCAGAGCAAGTTAAATGTTTCTTTTATGGCACTACTACGTGAGTATATAATTCCAATGCAGTGCAAGCAGACGCAACGCAGGTGCAAATTTTGCGTTGCCCCCATAAAAGGCGATATTTAATCACCCCCCCCCCCCTGATGTGAAATCTCTGAAACTGGAGGATGTACTGTTAAAAACAGCATAAACATACATCATTATAGTCATGTCACCTTACTTTTTACTAAGTACCAAACTACACAAAATCTTGGAAAATTGTTTCTCAGAATTTTATGCGGTCAAAAACAGTTTTAAGGTCCGCCATATTAAAAAAACTTATTTTAAGAGCTGTAATAAGAACTACATGTGTACTGAGTTTGATGAAATTTGGATAAATAGTTCCTGTATATATTTGAAGTGATTGAGAAATGTTCAAATGACCACAATTTTATGGTATGAACATAGCATGAACAAGACAGATAAAAATAAAGTCATCTAAGTACTATGTGTGTACATAGTAGTATGAAATTCTGAAAAGTAGACCCTCAGATATCACGTGTAGTGAAAAAATGTATATGACAGTTACTGCAAAAAATCCGTGTACAACTAGAACAAAATACAGTAGAACCTTGATTTAACTTATTCGGAAAAAACCCAAACAGTGAATTAACAAAAAGATTTCCAAGTAGCTTGAAACTGTATAAAAGAACATTTAAGAAAAAAATTAAATAATATACCTTTGCTACAACCGAATATAATTACCTTTAAAGTCTATTTAAAATATATAAAAAAATCCAATGACTGACTGATTGACTGACTGATATATCAAACTGCAGCCCAAACTACTGGACCTATAAACACTAGACTTTTTGTGTGAATTCCCTTTAAGTCATATGCGAGCAGTAAGAAGAGATTTTCCGAAATTCAACCCATAATGGGGTGAAAACGGGTGAAACATATTTTCTAAAATTCGTCTATATAGCTTGAACTCAACGGCCTATCATTGTGACTTTTACTTCAATGGGACAATCATAAAAATGCACATTAGCATGTGCAAGTTGCCCTTTAATTGCATATAATTTTTGGACTGGAACCTGTTTTTTTGGAACCATCTTTTGAGGACTCTTAATTTATGTGTCGCACACCATTCCTTTTGTTCCCTTCTCTTTTGACTCTATGCTAGCTGTGTTGTTCGTGTCCCCCTCCTTCTGCTTTCCCCTCTGCTTTATCCCCCTCCTTCCCTCCCCTCCTCCAACGCTAGGCGGCCTGGGGCTCGTGGCGAGCCAGGCATACGCATTTGGTCGGCCGGCAGTTGCGATACCCTCCCCTCCTCGCCTTGATACGTGCTCTCGTGCGTGGTTGGTATTATCTCGTGACTACTTTTAGTCATTATGTGTGGTGTTTTTTATTCAGGATATATTATTCATTTAGTGTTCAGTTAACTTTGGATTTTGATTACAGTTAACCATTGAAATTTACTGCATTGATTGTTGATGACCTGCTTGCCCTATTTTTATTGGAATATATTTGTTTTTAGGGTTTCTGTTTTCGGTTATGCAGTTTTTGTTGGAGACTTGTACTAAGTCAGGATTAAATACAAAACAGTATTGAAATTGTTTTGAATACTACATGGTAATTTAAACATACTGTAACAGCTTTGCTGTCCTGGGCATAGCCAGGTTATTTTGGGAAGGAGGGATTATGTAAATTAATTAAACTTAAATTTATAAATGTATTACAATTTCTATACACACACTACATTAAGTATAGAACACCTGTGATTCACTCTTTTTAAATAAACACTTACAGATATTATATACAGGTAATCTCCCTAAAGGCCTAATTTACAACTCAGCATATAATTTATAACGTCTCTCTCCCTCAAATCAGTCCTCCAACCACACAAGTTTCTAACTAGAAATTTCTCATAATGCACAGCTACAATTCAACCTGTATGTTTACTGTCACACTTACTCACACAACTCAGTCACAGTCGTCCACACCTCCGTAGCCTCTCCTCGATCTGCCGGTCTCGCCTCGTCCCTCGCTGCCAAATCTGTCGTGAACACTCACCAGCTAAACACAGCAATCACTCTGTCTCTCCTCATTATGGGCTGGTATTTATAGTCACCCACGACCACGGTTTATGAAGGTAGAGGTCTTGACACTGAGGAATAAAATGTGACTCCCTTCTTGTCGCCGAGCGCTAGTAGTAATTTGGTGGAAGATTTGTATTGTTTTTGTATTTGGCTTAGCTTAAAATGTGAAGTTGTTACCGGAATTGCAAGTATTATATCGAAGAAGAAAATGGGAACGTAATTTTGTATTGGAACACATTTTTTACACCTATAAAATTTAATTTTTCAATCTTTTACATGTAGATGCACACTGCAAAGATTCTAAAATTTTGTAGGGCACGAAATATAGTTTTTGTTCGAATAAGTTCACTAAAACAATAATACACAATATATTTCTTCAGACTACTTTTATAAACAGTTCCACACATGCCAATGCATTTGTGGACATGGAACATGTATATACTATATCAGCTTACCTTATTAACACTATTTTATGTAAATAATTGCAAAAATGTTAATACACGAGAAGTAAATAAGACAAATCTTCCACCAAATTACTACTAGCGCTCGGCGACATGAATGGGTCACTTTCTCTTGCTGGAGAGCATACGCAGTGTCAAGACCTCTTCCTCTTAGACCGTGCCCACGACAAAGCCAAGAATATTCTCCGAGCTCACAGACCATGCTGGTTGATGTAAGATAAACGTTGCGGTAACATTCAGTTACGTTCTATCTGAATGCTTGTCCTGGATGACTGACAGGTGCCTGCCCATTCAGAATGCCTGTGACTTCAGTCAGACCTAAGTGGCCCGTGTCGCCAGAGCGGGAAGATGGGGGAGTAGGAGGGGCGCAGTCCTCCGCCTTGTCGTCCGTACTAGAGATAACGAGCAGGGGAAGGGGAGGTGGTGTGGCTCATCAGGTCACTCAGCCCAATGCCTTCAAGAGCACTAGCTCGTTACACTGCCCCCTCCTTAAGTCTGTTTGTCCCGAACAGACTAAACTTCTTGACCTTAATTAAGTGCCAGTCTATCAATGTGGACAACCTTGGGTTTAGAACGGAGCCATTGCACCATATCCTGAAGACTACATCATTGATTCTTTTTGTAAAATTTGTACAACCAAACCAATTGCCCTTCGTTAAATTACTCAGCAGCTGCTCTTTGATCATATCTGGACTTCATTTGGTCAGTATTAATTCTGAGGTGCTGCCGAGCAAACTCGTGTATGCCCACTAACTTCCTTAGTAGTTCGCTGGCATATTCTGGGGTGGCTACCTCTTCTTCAGATGGTAATCCAAACAGTAGGTCACTAGGAAGGCAGAGCTCTCTTCCAAATCACAACTTCGAAGGTGTTACCCTTGTAGATTTGTGAACTGCTGAATGGTAGGCTAGCAGAAATAAAGGCACGTTGGCATCCCAGTCCTTTTGGCGTTCTGACACAAATATTCATAGGTACTGTTCCAAAGTGTGGTTAATTCTTTCGACCATCCCATCTGACTGGGGACGTATTGTTGATGTTGTTCGTGTCTTCCTCATATCCAGAATCCTGGTCACCTCTTGGAATAAGGTAACCTCGAAATTTCATTTTTGACCCGAATGTAGTTCAAGTGACGTCCCAAATCTCACGAAGACATGCTAAACAAATGCTTTAGCCACTGTACAAGCTTCTTGATTTGGGATAGATATTACCTCTGACCGCTTAGTAAAGGGCCCAAAATATCTACTACTACCATCATTTCAAAGGGTGTACCAATATTGTACTTCTGAAAGTGTCCTTTCCCTTTAATTCTCTGTCCTTTACGTGCTGCACAGGTGTCACACATGCAGCACCACTTCTCCACATCCTCCCGACAATGGAGCAAGTAGAACCTCAGGCGAACTTTGTCGAGTAATTTGTTGATGCTGAAATGTCCACCAGTTGCAGTGTTGTGTAGTTCCTGCAGCACTTCTGGAATCCTACAGTCTGGCAAGACAAGTTGAAACCTTATTCATTTTCCATCGTTGCTCTGCCATCTCCTAAACAACACCCCAGTTTTAAGGATGAGGAAATTCTAGTGGGCCCAATAGGATTCGACTGTGGCCCCTAAACTAAATATTTCCTCCTAGCTTGGCCATCTGTCTTTTTTCTTTCACTCCAGTAGAGGATGCAGATTGGGGTCATTCAATTGGTCTATCCTTATTTCCTCACCGCTCCATGATAGAGTCTGGTTACCGGAAGTATCTTCTTGGATCAAGGGTCTTGCGCACAATTCTGAACCCACCATTCCTTACTTCTTGGTGCTCACAGTGTCGACAAGATGGTTCACAGGGTCTCCGTGAGAAGGTATCTGCATTGCTTTGAAGCCGGCCGGGTCTGTGCTGTATTTAAAAATTATATTCCTTAAGATGATTTATCCAACATGCTATCTGTCCTTCTGAGTTCTTGAAATTTAATAACCATCTAAATGAAGCATGATCAGTACGTACTACAAAATGCCTTCCCTAAAGATAAGAATAAAAGCGGGAAATTGCCTTCACAACAGATAACAGCTCTCTACGAGTCATACAGTAATTCCTTTCAGACTTATGAAGTACTTTGCTAAAATACTCACGTTGCCCCGCTTCCTCAAGGCTAAAGGGGTGAGGTTCGTCCACAGGTGAGGCACCGTTGATTTGGCTAGCTGTAGGGAGAGAGCTTTAAGAGACTCCTCCTGTGGATCGATGAAAAGCCTAGCGTGTCCAGGGAGAGTGGTGTCCCTCGTGTAGGGCCTACGCTGGATGCTTTTGTGCGAGCAGAGGAAGGGGGTTTCAGAATTCTCTATATGGGTAAGGTCGATGTCCACTCACC
>PNEQ01027965.1:0-26162 GCA_003012365.1 Medauroidea extradentata | reverse complement strand
ACAGGAACTTACTCTTTGGCTCTTTGGCTAATGTTATCACTCAGGTCAGTAGTGGATGTGGGCTGTGGAATGTGGGTGCGGTCTTTGCGACTATAACCAATCAGCAGAAGCGCACCGTCTCGCCTGTTAGTTGCGGAAGGAGGGGAATACTTCTCCGCTGCGCGTCTCCAGAACCTTTCCTAGCGTGCGGGCACTGTACATATTTGAAGAGAGAAAGTGGTGACATACAGAAAAAAATTATACCACGTTTAAAAAACAGGCTATGTACATATTTATGTTTGCAATACATTTTAATTTAACTCTTTAAGGAGGGGGAGGGGTGAATTCATGCCAAACTTGAATGGTTTTAAAAATTTATATATTTATACAATAAATGGTTTGTTTTATATATATTGTCACTATTTTTACAGTAATAAAAAATTTTCTAGCTTTAATAGTTTTCGTACAGCGGCATGTTAAAAGCCAAATTTGCATAAAACGGTTTAATACACGAAACGAAAACCAACTGACTTACAGAAATAAAATAATTCACACTGAATAACAGTGCCAAGGACTACGTCAAGAGGTATGTAAAAATCCTCAGTGCTATTTTATGTATTTAAAAAAATATTTAAGATTGCTAATTTTTTTTGTTTTAAATTCAACAATTTTTTTAGAAATAGAAAATGTATTCAAATTTGATTTTCATACGAATCATGATGTACACCGTGACACTGTTATTCAGTGTGAATTATTTAATTTCTGTTAGTCCTTTGGTTTTCTTTTTTTACATTAAACAGTTTTATGCTAATTTGGTCTTTGACCTGCCACTATACAAAAAGTATGAAAGCTAGAATATTTGCATTACTGTAAAAATAATCTCAATATATATATATCTATAGAACAAACCATATCTCGTACAAATATAAAAATTTCAAAACTATTAAAATTTTGCAGGGAGTCCCCCTTAAGAAAAAATTTTGAACGTAGAAATAACACACACACACTCTCTCTCTCTCTCTTTCTGTCTTACAGCTGGAAAATTTTCTTACACAATTAATTATCAAGCACGTATTTTATCAACACCAAATTCTCTCAACAATTCTTATTTGTACTGAGTGCAGAAGTATCATTTATAACATGTGTGTAATTTACCTTAGTAAGTGAAACAAAAGTTTACCAAAGCCATTGTATGGGAAATAACGTTTCATGTTTACGATTTTAATGTTAGGTTAACCCACACTACACAAATGTTTTCAGGTCATCAATCCTGGAACTACTTTGAGATTTATTTAATATGTTGTCCACGACTTTGCCTATATATTTGTAGTTAATACTATCGGAATACCATTTAAGGTCATATGTATCATAAGTTTACAACCTGAATTTCTTATGAGATTCTAAATACAAAACTGTACCTTACCAGGGTGGGATGAAAGTTAATATTAATATGCTGTAGTCTGTGTCTAAAAGAAATTATGTAGATTTCTTTATTAATGAATGTCTATAGAATATTTTCAAATCCCTGAATGCAATCATACATTTTTACGACAAAAACATAACACTTTACAGAAAAACTTGTTTGCACTTGTACTAATCATGCAAATGCTTGACTCACAGGGTGTGCTGTGTGCAATGTTGTCGGACAGGAATGTTGTGTGTGCATCGCAAGTGCAGGTTTGGCTTAGCTGTATATGATTTGCGCATCACGAAGTTGATTCTGTTGCTGACTCTGGTAGGATCTATGTCTGTTTCTTCATATGCATACAAAGCTCGGTGATTGGTGTGAAATTGACGATCGGACTACAGGAGCTGAGGCAGCCTGTAGTATTTCTGAGGAAATGTCGGTAATGTTTATCACTTACATGTGGTTTATATATTACCTTATGGTAACCAATGTCCGCATAGTCAAAACTTTCAATCTTTATTAGTGTATATATTTAACTAGCATCTAGCTCATAATTCCGATGTTTTTGCCATAGAGTCACACATCGCCTCAGAACTGTTGTCACAATGGAGTTACAGAGCATACTTACGAGAGCTGGCACTCACTTGGTAATAATATGGTGTGATGTCATCTTGTGGTGGTGGTGCTAGCTTGCATAGTGCGGTCGGTAGCATGCCGGCCTATGATACGAATGGTTCTGCTTTCGAATCCTAGCATGAGCATTGAAGTTTGTGTCGTTTATTTAGGTTTAGTAAGTTTTTAAGCCATCCATTACTAAGCCTAAGTACATAAAACTAGGGGACATTATTTAACCATATAAAATCCTAAATTTAATGAATTGTGGTGGCGGCATTGGGGACAGAGAGATAGAGTGTGAGAGAGAGGGTACTAGGGCACTGCTGCTGCTTACTTGTTGCCATCTATTAGTTGACTCAAGTTAAGTGGGTGGTTGATTCTTCTATACTCTAAAACTTCCTCCCCTGATGATTGTAGTTGTGCTGTAGGCAACATGACTGTCCCCACACAGTTGTCCGCACAGCAGTCAATCATCACTTGGGAATGCTCGCACATTCAGGGGTTGTGAGCCAACAACCAATGGCCATTGGTATCACATCTCTATATAATCTCGAGGCTCCACCATGCAATTCTCATCATCGTCCGGCATCATATAGTATATTACTGAGGCATAAAAGTGGCCGGGAGTTTATACTGGCGACCTCTCAGGTTAAGGATTAGTCGAGCTTCGGCAGCATCGAGTAGATGATGTGGTATAGGTAAGCCAGCAGTGGGGCAGGAAGATGGATAACAGAAGTCTGTGATAGGAGAATGACTTTTGAGTTACAGGATTGGCGAGGAGAAGGGGTCGGTGTGAATATATTTGGGGAATGGGAGTAAAGAGAAGCTATGTCACAATCCTGGGGTATGCATTAAGGAGAATATTTATTAGGGTAAGTGGTATCGGGTTATATGCACCAAGGGCTATAGAATAGGCGAAAAGAACGGATCCACATAAAGGACTCTAGGGAGTGGAATAGTGGTAGACTACGCCACAAGCCTGTGTCATTTGGACATGTCGTATGACATCAGCAGTGGAGAAAAGTCAGTTATACGACTTTTCATGGTGCTTAGGTACTACTCGTACCAAAATGGTCACATCCCCAACAAAACCACTTCCCCTACCTCAAGGGCCAAACAACTACTCTCCTGCACCCCTTGCCCTTACCTTTTTCTCTTTGGGTTAAGCACCGTACAATCACTACTAACATGGTACTTCAGTACTACTCGTATAAAAATTGTTCCTCTAATACCATAAATGTACAAACCTACTTCCCCTACATCCTTTCCCCTACTTCCCCTTCTTACTTCTCCTAGGCTTCAGCCAACCATAGCCCAGCAGCAGTTTTAGGTACTACTAATACCAAGATGCCTCCCAGCAAACCACAGCGCAGGACATACCCCTAGGGACCTGCCTCTTCTAACAGGGGCATAGGAGAAATTTCGTGGGGTGGGCTCTATGCTATTTAAGAGCACATTGTGCCAGTTTTGCTTCAAGTTGGATAGGACACACATGTGGCCACTATTTAGAGTAGGCCTACATATTGATGTATGCTCTAAATACTGTATCGGCACTGCGCACCAAGCACTGAAATTCAAGTGTGATCTTGACTATATAATATGGCGAAGTTCACTGCAGTATTACATGTGAGTTTTGCATACACCTCTGCAAAGAAAGTTGGCGCCTGCCTATCTATCTTTGTTCGTTTAAATATGTAATTTTTGTCATGATACATGTACGAGTTGAATCACACGTGATTACAGTTTCGTTTCTTCATGGGAAGCACATGAAGCTATAGCAAGCGAATTGTAAAACAGCACTATTGTTTATCCTCTTTCCACCACCCTCATTCAGTGTCCAAACCAACACGTCAGATAAGGCATTGTTACGGGCATATCAGCATGTCTGCGACAATAAACTCTACGGCCATATGCGCGCTTCGTGGATTTTTTTGTATTTTTCTAGTAGGAGGGCAGATTACAGAAAAAAATCCATTACAGAATGAACACTGTGTACGGTGAAAACTTATGAGTTATAGCTTTGTGCGAACGTAGTGCAGAAAATTCTGCGAAGGCCATACTGATGTTCATGATGAAGGTGGCTGTAACTGTTTGTGAGTGATGTCGATTCACGAGTACAGAGCAGATGGAAGAATTTCCGATAATTTTACGGTAAGCCTTGTAAAACAATGTTATATACAAGCTGGGATACAGTAAATTTTGCGAATGATGGGTACAAAAGTTGTTGACTGACCTCAACAAGGAGCTGCGAATGTCATCGGCCTTGTCATTTCTGCTGCGGTACACAGAAAACGGGTAAAAGTTATTTAATCAAATTTTTGTTAAGAGATGAAACATAGGTTCATTCCGACAATTACTGCAAGCACGTTTCCGATGGGAAATGATTCAACATCCTTCTTGCAATCCAGATATGGCACCACATGACTTCCACCGTGTACCGACATTAAACAAGTGGCCGGGAGGACGACGCTTCAACAGTAATTACGAACTGCGGGACAGTGTGACAACGTAGTTCAATAGGCAGGCGGCAAATATCTCTGCAGAGGATTTTGGAAAGCTAGTTCACCGGTACAAGTATATCAGTCTGATTGGTGATTATTTTAAAAAATACAACCCATCTAAGCTTGAAAAAGAAATAATCCTAGGACAGCTTGGTGTTCGGCATTCTTAAACGGCAATTTTTAGACATGCTGAAAGGCTTCGAAGCACTGTTGCTGATGTACTTGGAGTTAAGTGATATCGCGTATACTTCAGAAATTTATTTTTTGTACACTTAACACAATAAGAACATTTATAATAGTTTCGTGAAAATCTTATTCCCCAATTTACTGCAATACCATCGGTGCGTATAACAAGCGGTGCGTTAAAATAGAGTTCCTAGAACTAATCTTTTTAGATGATCAGTGTATTATTTCTTTTAAATAACCCGTTTTAGATTATCGTAAATTCACTAAAATTACCTAAATGTAATTGACTAATAAGTACCACAGACTAGTTCATTTCCTTAAAATAATTTCTTTACTTTCCATCTCAATCAATGTGTGTAAAATATTTTTTAGTATTAATTTTGTCATTTGGTGTAAAACATGTGTAGGCCCACACATGTGCATTTTAAAAACACATTGAAACATTTCTCCTTTTATATTAGAAATTAATTGAATCGGAAGTTCTAATCACAAACACATTGTTTTTTATTGTCACAATGCGTATGAATTTTCACCATAATTAGGATATAACCAGAGTTGGAGAGCAGGTTTAGAGACTATAAATGTCTCTAAAATTAATAAAACTATCACATAAGTCACTTAAAATCTTAGTCGAAATGTGATTTATCATAATCCGCTCTAGATTTAAATTTAAACATGTGGCGGTGGGGGAGGAGGTTTACAATGTACTGCTGTACCCCTTTCCCCAACAGTTCTTGAGCCACTGATTTCTCTGAAACGTTAGTATGACAGGCAGTTCTTAAAATGTTTGGTGTAGTGTCATTGATTTTAAACAATTGCCTTTCTATTAAAATGTACTTAAATGTTTGCAGTGATACTAGCAAAGAATGTGTTGCCTTAAATTTCTCAAATATAAATAGTATATCGATTTGGAATCACATGACAAATAGTTTCAGTACTGTCCGGACGAAGAGGCAGAAATACCTGTATATATTTGTCACGTGACAATGTTAGAATATAAAGAAGTACTCATCTCTCTTTAAAAGAACAGAAGACAACTATTACGAAAAGTTTTACTCAGTTTCGCTGATGATGAACCTTGACTTTTCCGAGAGTAATAAAATTAGTTATCGTCCTCCAGTTTTGGTTTAATAGATATACACATGAAATATAGCTAATTAAAAAGTAATAAAAGTCATGTCAAATTTGTGTTATGTTCGTCTGAATGCACATTGAGAATGAGTATAATAGTACATATTTTGTATTGTTCGATCAACATAATATGTTAACAATTTGTACAAAGAGCCGGTTTTAAAATTGAAAATAATTCAAATTGTTTCCATACCTACTGTCCTTGGAGATGTCATGTGGAAGACAACACTCGCTGCGCCTGCAGAGTGACCCATTAAGGTTATACTTGTTTTGCTTCCTCCGAAAGATTCAATATTTTCTCTGACCCACAATAACGCAAAATATTGGTCTAGAAGACCCAAGTTACCTCTTGCTGTTGTATCTTCAAGACAAAAAAATCCTACAAAATGTAAATGTTTATTACCATACATTTTCGTATTTTCAATACTAAGTTATAGTGAAAAAGAAAGTGAATGCATTCAGTTTTAAAATTACTATACAGAAACACTGTACAACATAAAACTGAAACAGTACAACACTGTTATTCTAATTAATTTGTATGTAACCAAGTTTACATAGCATGAAATACTAGGTCTAGTCTATTTGGTCCTCTTTTATCTTTCCTCTTTCAGATTCAATTTACCAAATATCACAATATGCAGCTGGACATTCCCTTCATGAGGTATAATGCTAGGCCTGCAGAGGGAGGAGAGTCACACGGTTGCGCAGGGGAGGGTGCGTGGTACGACGGGTATAGGCAATTCGGAATAAAGTGAACACTAAATATTTAACCTTCGAAAAATATCACTAGCTGTTACTGCATATAATTCAACATTACCGATAGTCACCTTACTGCTTGTATGGTTGGCAACGAAATAACACAACATAGTTCCGTGTTTATTCGTATTTAAACACAACAATACTGAAACAAAATCAACCGACAGCGATATAATTGTATTTTATATAATTAATAAACTTATTTTTTTATCAAACTATATAGGTACCTATCGACTGAAAAATTTATCTTACACGCGCAAACATAAAGTGACGTGTCCCAGGAGGTTAGACTTTTCCCGTCGTTAGCCGTTACACGCGGAAATATACGAATTGGCTGGAAATAGATCTTTAGCAGGGCTTTTTCGAGTGCTCACTTTATTCCGAATTGCCTATAGGCTGGCATTGACCAGGGGAGATGGTAGTCGAGCGTGACCTTGCTAGCGTGAAGGAGTGCGGGCGGGCGAATTAGGGTCAGCCCGCAACAGCGGAGAGACTAGCGCGTGTCGTGAAGTTAGTTTGCACGCGATAGCAAGGTTCAAAGAGGATGGTGAATTACAGTTTATTTACCGGCTGTTGGTCAAGCCATTGTTTCAGCTGAGTAACGAGTTAGCGAGCGCTAAGTAACAGTCGCTGTTACAACTGTGCCGTGTGATGCGGCGTACAGATGGGGCAATTCATGTCGAGCTGTGACAGCTTATTTATGAGCTGGGCCAGACGATTTAGGACTTTGGGCTTTTAGCCATTAATCATTGCACTGCGGCGTAAGTTTTTTTGAGTGAGAGCTGGTTGGTGAAACCCGTCTTTGTGACACAGTTGTTTTTGTGGATCGTGCGGCTCAGAAAGTTGATCGTCGTGGATTGTTTGTGGGCGAGCTTGGAAACTTGCAGAGTGCTGTTGGAGACGGCATTTAATCACGTGGAGAAAAGCGGGAAGTGACGTTTCTCCGGGGAAAGATTGACTGAGAGGGCCGCAGGTAAAATTGGCTACCACTCTGGGACCAGCTACGATGTGCAGGATAAAATTCACCGCATATTTTGACGTAGCGCAGTAAGAAACCTAAAGGAAGACTGTCATACATTTTTGAAACCTCTTGCAGTGGCATTTAATCGTCTAGTTAGTACATTGTGCAGGTCTGGAATGATGCCATTTAAATTTTAGTGAGAGCAAAAAACAACTGTTTTGTAACTTTTTCAGCAGTTAACTTGCATTAGTATTGCACATTTGTTCATTGAACATATTATGTGAATGTTATTGTAATGTGTTAGCATTGGGATTTGGCAGTTTCTAAACCATTATTCTTAATAGTTCACAGATATTTGATAGCTTGCTTGTGTAAACAAGCTTCATTACTTGTTTTTTGGGTAGCCTAACTGCCTTTTGCATGGCTTGCATTGAAAGCTAGGATAATACCTGTTTCAAGGTGTGTAAAATGCAGTATGTGTATTAATTATATTTTCCGATATGTTTGGTATAATCTAGATGCTAGATGTACTGGTCTGTATGCTGAGTTTTTTGTACTCCTAATGTATCTGTTGTGGCTTGTTGGTCATAAATCTGTTTAGTACCAGTGATGCAGTGTGAGTGGTTGATTGTACTGTCCCTCCCTTTTTAGTTAATGATTCTTTGTTGTGGCCTTGTGCCACATGTGCAGGAAGCACTATTTAAACTTTGTAAGTTAGTTTGCATATGTTTTGTTGGTTTAACGATGACCCCTATATATACCATCCTTGGGCTGAGAATCGGGGTCCAGATTAAAGAGTTCGCAACAGTCAAATAATTACAATTTTACATCTCCCTAAATTTTTAATTTCATATCGTTTTTACTGACAGCTATTGTGACATTGAAATAAACATGTTCTTCCTGAACAAAACATTTAACAAAACGAAACCGATAGTCAATATCATGGCTACACAAGATTTCTATCACTTGTTCCATCTTATGAATTTTAATTAAGTAGAAAGAACAAAATAATTATATATTTCAATCATACATAAAATAATAAATACATGAACAAATGTATGTTTAATTTGTTCTAGTTCAGTTACCTCTTAGATTTCAATACTATAACTCACTATTTTGACAAGGAAAAACCAGCATGCTGTTATCTCCAAACTTACTGTTGTAGACTGAGATAAAGAGTGTAAGAATTTTGTTACTTCTCTAACCACAAATAATTGTTTTGTTAAAATTTAAATTTCTCTATTAAATGGAATCAAACATTAACAAGAATCGTAAAACATTATCGTGGGAAAAAAATACAAGTGGTATTTTTCATAACGCATGCAATGCGTTTTAATTTAAAGGACATATTTTTGCAAAGGATGTTAAATGTAAACGGTGTAAATTCTTTTATATACAACAGCACAAAGAAAAAGTTTTAATAAGTAAAAACATTTTAAAAATGTAAAAGCTATTTACGATATTTGCAAACGTGTGTATAAATTTCCATAAACTAAAAGCAATTTTAAAGCGTAATACATGAAGGACTTTCACCACTGTAAAAAATTAAATAAATAAAATAATAAACGTGTAAAGGTTATGGTAAATTGTGTAATGTGTGGAATTTCCTATAATGATTCATACAAAAAAATCAAGGAAGGAGTAAAAAACATATAGAAATGGTAACTAAATTAAAAATATTTTATTTATTAAATGATAATTATGAAATGTACGAAAACGAAACAGGACTTGAAGATAGAATGAAAACTTATGGTGTTCTTAGTATAATTGGTGAAATAGATCTAAAATATTTCTTAATGATGTAAACAAACTGTAAAAAAAATAAAAGGACAACTAGAGTAATATATTGTACATGCCAATTTAAATTTTTCAACTCAATATAAAAGGGAGATAAATAATAAAGGAGAATCCAAGACACATATTTTGAAACTAAAAATAAAATATGTACAGAAACTACTTATTTAGGTGAATATTGTGTGCAAAGTGAATATTAAATCATAGCTGAATTGGAAACATTTAAAGCAAACTGATCTGAATCATTGAGTAAAGATTATACTAGAGTGGTCTTCGCTAGTATAAATTCTCCTAGGAGTTTCCCAGGTAAACATGTGTAGTTCATCGGTTTGACACCACGTCGCGCTAGTCCGTTTCTTGGTTACATCTCGCTGGGGCCTACATTGTTGTCACTGTGGGAAACGGACAGTTCGCCTACTTCGTCAGTTGTACCACCAACTAACCCTACGCTCCTTTTACCCCCACTTTACCTATGAGGGTGTCTGCACACCATCCCTTATTTCTTTTTTTTTTTTTTTTTGCTCCTATTGGCCAGAACATTCTCGGTTATTATGGATACTTGGACATGGACACTCAGTTCAAAACATTATTTAAGTAAAAAAAGAAAAAAAAATTTAATAAATTGACACAGAAATACGAGAAAATTTGAAACATTGTATTAGGAGCTCATGGTTGCATGAGAGGTAACACAGCAATGTCATGTTCCTGACGTTCAGACGAACAACTTAACTATCAACCCTTAAAACTCGTGTCTCAAGGAACCGAGAGGCACCAGGCGTTCATGGTGATGTTAAAGGTAGCAGCGCGAGGTTTCTGGTAACGTAGTAGCTTGAATCATATAAAATATTTAAATATGACACGAAGTGATAATAAGCTTGACATGACTTAAAGTTTACAAATACATTTTTGGTTAAAATTTAAAAGTTTTGAAGTAGAGCGAACTCTGTTTTACACATTTGCTTCGGTACATTTAACGTTCCTGTAAGTGTGACAATTTTCATATACGTAAAAGTATTTTACTTTACTCACAAAATGAAACACAATGTTTCAGAATGCTTTTGCAAGAAAATACAATCTGTTAACTGCCATACACACATGCACAATAGTGAGTACATCACGAAATAGTAAATTACAGTTCGTTGCCAATGATAATTTTACAGTTTTAATTAAAATTCGTACATTAAATTTTAACACCGAACCTTATTTTAGAAACTGACTCACGAAAAATTTCCTGGTAACAGCAATGGACACAGCCAGGTACTATTTTTATGTATGCTTTTACAACGAACCAGTTTTCCACAAATTCTTTCGATCGAATTTCATTTCCTCTTTTCAAAGCAAATTATTCATTGGAGCAAGTAAATGAAAAATTACTAAACTGAGAACTTTGTGTAAAGTTATTCGATTAGTTAAAATGTATAATAAATTCACACGATGAATTAGAAAAAGATTAAGTTTAGGTCGGTATATATTCTGTCTGTTTCCAGCTACAAAATTCACTTCAATTCATAAACCCGAAAAATATTTCTAAAAACCACAGAAACGTCCAGAAGTGATCAATACCTCGCCGAATATTGTACATTGACTAACAAATAAGTAAATACTAAAAATATGTAGTCAATATATTATACATAAATAATTGATCGTGATTTGTACATTTTTGTTGTTGTGTAATTCCCGAATATTTTTCTTCAATAGCTAAACATTTAAATCAAACCTTACTTTGGTGTAGGCTATATAAGTATTTATAAGAACAAGTGTTTTAAATTACGCCTACGAAGAATGCGACAAAAGTTTTGTTATATTCAACAATATGGTTATACTAATTTTAAAGGCACAGTTTATTTCGGTAATACTACCTGCGCTGTATTTTTTCACAGAGGCAGGTTATCTTCTCTCTAAGAGAAATGTGAAAATCGATAAAAACAAATTATACATTTTTTTCCTAAACTTCCCATGCTTGGTTTAAAAAACGAATGCATTTTAAGTTAGCTCAGACTAGTTATACATGTTGTTAAAAATTTTGTAATTTATCAGTAAGATATGTATTATAAAGTAGGAGTAATATATCAAAACCAAATTCTAAAACTCTAAATTGTTCGTAGACTTACTAAGTGGTTAGAACATATATTCTTCTTATGTTACACTAAAGGTAAGTATTTCTCCGTGTGAATCTATCCACAGTCAAATGTTTCACATAATATAACATTTTCAGTGAAAATATTATTATTACTAAAAAGTGACCTGTAAATGTTTATGTGTAAATTTTTACAAAGTTCTCCCACTTTAACACAATTTTTTTATGTGCTTTACGTTAAACACTTCGCAAAATATTTAAAGTATCCTTAGGAAACATCTACATACGAAATATTCATAAATATGTTAAAATATACGTCATTGTGTAGTATGTGTGAAACAATAGTGATGATTGTCCGGAATAATTCTACAACATAACTGTATTTTCCAAATACCTTTATCATGACATGAAATTACCGGTCGTTTATATTAGTTAGTTTAAAAATGCTTATAAGCAAAATTACTTCAACATAGAAATATTTCTAAATGCTAAATGTTACTTGACACACACTAGACCTACTTGTACATTAGTAGAGATATGCAAACATATAAAATAATTATCATGCATTTGTACCAAAGTACACTAATAGATTTATTCAGCAAAGAATATCCTGTTAAATTTTCTTCGTACCAAGGTCATGTCCCAATATCCACTTTTATATTTTAACACGATTGTATTGAACACAGTTAGTGTTTACGAAGGAACAATTTTAAATTATATGTGTTAAGTGTATTTTGTGTCACAATTACGTTTCAGCAGTGGCACACTTAGTATTAGAGAGAACGTGGGGTCCACCGTATCCAGTAAAACTATGAGGTCAATTACCAGAGATGGCCTAAGAAGCGCACGAGAAAACGTCCATCACAAACAAATAACATATTCATAAAAATGATGTCTTATCTTAAATTACAATAAGAAATGATTTATTTAATTACGGCAGTTCAGCCCTACTTCATATTAATTAAAATAATAACTTTTTAAAAGAGAATTTTAACAAAAGACTGCTCTATACCGCTAGTTTCGCGAGTTAATTTTTCAAATTTTCCATGGGAGAACCTATGAGGGGTGGGTGATTTCGCACCACATTCTCAGCTTAGTATAGTTCTAAGTAGAGTAACATGATAGAATGCTTTATTTTTTAGAATGTAGCAATAGTTCTGAACAATACAGGAAAAAGTCACGAATGTTTCGAAACTAACACTCATAACATAAGATAAGCATTTCACAGCCAAATGTATGTTTAGATATGATTATATAGAAGAAACTGATGACTACGCCACAGAATGAAATACTGGAAAAATAAACTTAAACAACTGAGTACACAAGTTTTAATTATTCCTGTTATCATTTACATTTTTCAATGTGCATTCTAAACGTAAGATTTTAAGCCAACTATAACAGCATATGTAACTGGCTGTTCACAAATGGTTTTTAAACAATTAGGATTTTATAAATATATCCTTCTAACTGAAGTTTTTTTATTTCATAAATTGGTAGGGATTATGTCTTTACATTTAATTAAATTTTTGTTACTAATTTTGGGTTGATTGTAGTACATTCGTTATTTGTTTATTGTATGTATATATATATATATATATATATATATATATATATATATATATATATGTGTGTGTGTGTTTGTGGTTGTGTGTGTGTGTGCGTATTTATGAACGATCTACTCTATGGTTAAACATAGCAACAAATAAAGTTAGTCTAGATCTGTAACTGTAACGGATGGGGGACCGCTACTTTTCCGAAAGTGTGTTTTTCCGAATTGCTTCATCCCCGGTTCCGGAGGTGGGAGGGTCGTCCCCACTCCTGTCTCCCCATTCTTGCGCCCCTCCGTGAGACGGACCAGCTGTCCCCCTCCTCTGTGTGGGTCACTGCAGCGATTCGTGAGTGTCTTCGTGCAGAAACTACATAACTACTACTTGTTATTATGTACACATCTTGTAAATTAAAAAAAAAAAAGCATTAACGGAATGAAGTTTGCAAAGGGATTGACTGTAAATTAAATCATACATTTGGTACGATATTTGTGTTATTTTTAATTAAGGCACGCCAGAAATACTAAGGATAAAAAGTTATATTAATTGAAGCACATACCTTACAGTACAACAAAACACTGTTTATTGTAGGGAAAATATTTTAACTAATTTAATTTTCCTATTTCAGTACTAAGAGGCATGGTGTAATTTTATTAATTAATAGTGCTAAGAGGCATGGTGTATTTTTTTAATAAATAGTGCTAAGAGGCATGGTGTATTTTTGTTAATTACTGGTACTGTTATTTTAAAAACATATTCTCTATAACTTACCTGGAACTCTAAAATACCTTAAATGTATTAAAATTCTCAACTATATAAATAGTTCGTATACAGTTGTTTGCCCTTTCGAAAGAATATCTTGTTTGTACAGGTTACATGTATGTCTCGACTTACTGTAGAGTTTATATGTACATGTTGAAAAAAAATCTCTCTGGAAGATCATGGTCTGCATAGACGAATGAAAAAGAATGTACGACTAACGTGATTTGTCTACTTAACACCATGGCAGAAAACCGTATGAAATGTCTACATGCGAAAAGCATATTGATGCTTTTAATACTAAATACGCTTATATGAATATAATGGAAAGTATAATTACATGCATATTTTGTACATGTAAGTAATTTTTTTTAAATATTCGATAAGTGACCGGATTCCATCATACAAGACAATACTGCGCTACTCTACCCCAGAGCGAACACTATGGCAGATTATCGCGCATATACATTTCTACTGCGACAGGTAAACTTATTGTATTTTCATACTGTGGAAATTTCTTGTACGCGGACAAGCACCTGTAGAGCGAAAACTATCGTAGATAACACCACAGAGACCTCTCCACTGCGAAAGTTAAACTACACGAGTTTCCCTCTGAAAGCCGTTGCTGAGTTGGAATCATAGAATACTATAATTATCATAAAAAATTTTGTAATTATTTGCAAATGTGTGTTCTGAAGACATACATATGATTAGTATCAGCAGCAATATTCCAGTCGGCGAAACAAAGGAGAAACGAAGATGGTGAAGGTATAATGAAAATAAATTTGAGCAGCATATACATTTATTTATTTAATTATTTTTTTAGCAACTTGAACGCGAGAGTTTATTCATAGTTATATGTATTACTAGTATCAGGCTCTATTAAACTCGAGAAATATTTTGTGCAAACTTTAATAAAATATTTCCGAAAGGATTTGTATACATTTTCGCACTATACAAGTTGACAGTTGCAAAAATAGACTTCCTACGCACAACTGAACTACCGTAGAAAGACTGTGCAATCTTGTGTCGCTTTGAGGAAACCAAATTATGACGGCTTGTAAGTAAGGATGTGCTAGAGTAAATATTACATTGATGTCACCTCTGTAAGAGAAGAAAATTACCAACTAAAACAAAAGTACCGAGTAAGTGTGGTATGTGCGGTAACTTTACACAGAAAGTAGAGAAAATTTATACAACTAATGAATATTCCATATGTTGTGTGGGAGAAATACAGTCACTCTTGTTAGAAAAAAAACTGCTGTAACTATCCGCATAAAATAATAAGCATGTGTTGAATTCTAACTCCCAACCAATATGTAAGAAAACAAGTCGTCACCGCCACACTACTGTGACCAAAAGACAATTATGAATATACTATGCGTAGTTGTAGTAATTTTTGTTGACAAAAGTACGAAAAACTAACTCGACATCTCTAACACAAATTGAAAAGTAAATGCAAATTTTCTTCCCTGTATTTTACACAGAAAAAACAATACAGTGGTTGACACAAAAATATTTTGTTAGTGCACACACGTTAGTGTATCGTGTGGTTAACACTGAATTTTTGTAGTTGCCCCAAAACTATATGTCAATGTTTACAATGTATAATAGGTTTCAATAAACTATTTAACGGACACTGCTTAAGTATTTAGTGATATAGTCTGTTCACTTCAAATTTAACATTCCCCAACACTTTTAATATAAAAAATGGTCTTTATTTTGGCCAAATATGGTACGTCTTGAGAATGGTGAAATGTTTACACATATTTTTTGTTCCAGAGAAGTTTTTCAGGTCAAACTTATTGAAGATGATAGCAAATTGGCTGAAAGAAAAATTAGAGCAGTCCTCATTTTATCGTGAACAGCCTATGCCGAAGTTAGTAAATTCTATCGCAAAGTTCGGTAATTATTTATATTATTATGTCAAGAGAATAGTGTTCCCTTTTCAAGGATTAGGGATATATTAGCTAAAAATTGCCGAATAATTCCTCCAGAGTGCAATCGTACATCACATCCATGGACAATTTCAAAATTATGTGAAATTTTGAACGACGCTACGAACTCACCAGCCATGTACGAGACTTCATACAAAACAGCAGCCGGAACTATCTTAAAAATGTTGCAAAATATCAGAGGAACACTGTACAATTACTGCACCAGATATTCTTATTTCACGTTTATTGTGAAGTCATTGACTTCAGATTTCCGAAAAACGTAATGTACAATAGTGAGGCAACTAGGTTGCCTCGAATGTTGAATAGGTTAATTCCTGGCATGATACTGAAGAAAGTGGACAAGTCTTTTTCATTGTGAAAACTGGGTTCAGTTCAGAAGTGACAGGAAAACTAACTTACCTATCTGAATTTAAGTGCTACAAATTGTTGGTAGAGGATGACTTCCTGGACATTTTCGTTGAGCAGACGTGCTGGAGCTCAGTAATATTGACATATCATTATTATGCAGAAGACATAGGAACCAACCAATAAGAAAGCAAATTACAAACGTTCTAGAAATAATATCATTTTGGGACTTGCGAAGGCACCATCAATAAGTGATTACTGGACAACCGATCCATTTTTAGGATGGGTACTGAGTTTTCCATCATGTCACGAAATATATTTGAACTGTTTTATGAATGTGGCATTTCTGTGATAGTGAAAAACAACCGGAAATAAACTTCATATGGAACTGTCATAGAATGTATTGTTTAAATCGCGAGCATTGCGCACACCAGGGAAAACCAAGTCTGTCGAAGAAACTATGGTACCTAAGATACGACTGAAAATAAAACAATACTGTACTAAAATATCTCACAAATATGATGTAAACAAATCTAGAAAACAGTAGAAATGTACAATGCAGCAAATAATATATAAACACCTACATACAATTCGTAACTAAGTAAAAATGCAATAGTCTTAAAATACTTGTCGAGGGGACGTCTGACAACTGATTCTATTGGTTGATACGCCGGCAAAGTTCCAGCGAAATTTGAAGATATTTGGGTTTGCTCTTTTAACGAAGCGTAAAATGAAATATTTCATATGGTTATGACAAAATAAAGTGTTATGGTTAAATTGACCTAATTACCGACTAATAGCGGGCAAAATATTACTTAATTTTTAAAAACAATAACGGAAAGCAATCTCTGTAAGTAAAATCTCGTAAATAAATGAAGGCTATAATCCTAGGCCTTATAAAACTGGTTTCGATGGCAGTACGTAAATTGTTACAACAAACAGTCCTGTATTGTAATGATACGTGTATTGTTTACTTTTTGCTGGATGTATCAGTTGCGCAGTCTCGATTAAAAGAAGAAAATAGTTGTACGTCAAAACTAACTGTTTTAAATTAGCTGAAGTTAAAAGTACAATAATTTATGTTCTGAAAATTAAATGGCCGAACTTTGAAGAACAGTGATATTCTTTGCCAAGTAATATCTAGAAATACTTTTGTTACACAAATTTAATTCATAACGCAGTGAACACATTCCGAATTTGCCGTAAGACTATCAGTAGATGGAAAATGTTCCTCCAGGGACAGGGGGGTGGGGGTTGCGGAGCCAGAGCCGCGACGGCCATCTTGGAAGAAGTCACCCGGCCGCCATCTTAGTTGACGTCACCCGGCCGCCATCTTGGACTACATAACTTCCGGCCGCCATCTTGGACTACATAACTTCCGGCCGCCATCTTGGATTGCATCACTTCCGGCCGCCATATTGGATTGCATCACCTGTCTTTGATGACGTCACTTAATTTTCTAGAATTTTCTACTCGGTCATTCCATGGCTCCCCATTCCAATCCCCCTGCTCAAATTTCCCATGCTCTGTCATTCCAGCTCCACAGATAAAACCCCCACTCTGTCTATCTCCTTATGTGGAATCGACCATGACCTGTAACTTTCTCATGCTCTGTCATTCCAGCTCCACAGATAAAACCCCCACTCTGTCTATGAGGAATCGACCATGGCCTGTAACTTTCTCATGCTCTGTCATTCCAGCTCCACCCCACTCTGTCTATGTGGAATCGACCATGGACTGTAACTTTCTCACACTCAGTCATTCCAGTTCCACAGATAAAACCCCCACTCAGTCAATCACCTCATGTGGAATCGACCATGACCTTAACTTTCTCATGCCCTGTCATTCCAGCTCCACCCCCACTCTGTCTATGAGGAATCGACCATGGCCTGTAACTTTCTCATGCTCTGTCGTTCCAGCTCCACCCCACTCTGTCTATCTCCTCATGTGGAATCGACCATAGCCTGTAACTTTCTCATGCTCTGTCATTCCAGCTCCACAGATAAAACCCCCACTCTGTGTATATCCTTATGTGGAATCGTCAATGGCATGTAACTTTCTCATGCTCTGTCATTCTAGCTCCACAGATAAAACCCCCACTCTGTCTATCTCCTTATGTGGAATCGACCATGACCTGTAACTCTCTCATGCTGCCATTCGAACTCCACCCTCACTCTGTCTATGAGGAATCGACCATGGCCTATAACTTTATCATGCTCTGTCTTCACAGGCCGATCCTCCCACTTTGACTCTCAGCCCTCGACCATGACCTGTAACTCATGCTCTGTCATTCCAGATGGCTCCACCCCCATTCTGTCTATGTGGAATCGGCCATGACCAGTAATTCATGCTCTTGTCATTTTTCCGGCTCCTCACACTCTGCCTACATGGAATCGACCATGGCCTGTAACTTTCTCATACTCTTGTCATTCTCCGGCTCCTCGCCCACTCTATGTGGAATCGACCATGGCCTGTACCTTTCTCATGCTCTATCATTCTCCGACTCCACGTCCACTCTATGAGGAATCGACCATGGCCTGTACCTTTCTCATGCTGTCATTCTCTTGCTCCATGCTCGCTCTGTCTATAAGGAATCGGCCATGGCATGTAACTTTCTCGTGCTCTGTTATTCTCAGGCTCCACAGACAAAACCCCCATTCTGTTTATGAGGAATCGACCAAGTTCTGTAACATTCTCATGCTCTGTCATTCGTGGGCTCCACAGATAAATCCCCTACTCTGTCTCTACAGTGTTACTCTTGTACCTTCTACTAAACTCATGCTCTATCATTCATCAGCTCCACAGGTCAATCCCCCACTATGTCTATGAGGAATCGACCATGATCTATAACTTTTATCATGCTCTGTCATTCCTGGACTCCCCATTGACATTTTGTTGCATGTACCTTCTTCCTTCACACAAGACACTGACCCAAGACTGGCATGAATGTATGTAGGTAAGATGTATGTGTAGAGATTAGCAATAAATGATTTTCTGTATCATCAAATATGTATAGTTTTCATTACAAACCATTTGTATCACATGTATGTGTAGAGGTTAGCAACAAATGATTTGCAGTACCAATCAAAAGTGTATAGTTTCCATTACAAACCATTTGACACACGTGTCTGCTTCCTTGAGTAAACAATCTCACAGAAACATTATAAAATGATTGGCAGTACCAATTAAAAGTGCATGGTCATCATTACTAGATATTACAAACCGTTTGACGTATATGTGCCTGCTTCTTGGGGAATTAGGCAAAAGTAAACAGAGATAACGAAACAACATTGTACGCACTGTTTGCATGATTAAATAATGTCTCACATTCACACGAGATCAAATTAAACAAATTTATTAATGGAAATATATGCACAAAAAACTATTTTCGCTGTACAATTTCGTGCAGCTGTCTGACTTCACCCCGCAGGCTTCTTATCTCCTCCAGCAAGTTCTAAACGCCTCTTTCTTGAAGCCTGCATGATGTGTGGTTGGCAGCAGCAGCTTCCTCCCGGTTAAGACACACCTCGTCGTGGTCGTCTCTCGTCGTAATCTCTTCCTCGCCATTGTTGCCCACTTCGTCCAGACATTCAATTAACGATGCCTGTGAGACTGGAGAATACTCGTCCCATGCAACTGGATTGTGCACTCGTTCGCTGGCTTCGGACGAGACTAAGATCTGCTCTGTCTCTCCTCACCAATCCCCCTCATTAAGGATCAGTCACGGTCTATATATTTATCTTGCTCTGCTAGCTCTGCAGTCCTATAACCCATGAGGAATCAGCCATTTCCTTATCATGTGTGTAGAAGTAATGAATTACAGCATCAATAAAAATTATGCATGTGCTGTATGGAATAGAACGAGCCTTCCCTCACACTAACCATCTGCATATTACTATGCAGACAGTTCCCCGAGGCTTGGGTCTGGGTAATACACTATGCTGATAAAACTTTTTGAAGCATTATCAGCATATTGTACAGGCGGTTTAGAGGCCGAAAAAGGAAAACTTCCCTCTTGAAATTAGTTCCCTAACATCAAAGCGGACGTAGAACGCACTGAAAGATGACAGCAAAAGAAGAAGAGTAAAGATAGATAGATAGAGGAAAAGAGAAGAAATAAAGTAATAGAATGAAATGCGAGTACGATACTACCGACAATAATTGCAGTGTGAATTGTATGAATAACCACCAACTTCGATGCGTGAAATCGTAAAGTAGATGTCTGTTCTAGACGATGAAGTAATCTTCATTCAATATGCCAGAACTCTCACACTCTTAGCGTCCCCTCACCTCTTACCTCCCAGCAAGCAGCACGAAGCTGACTTCCCTGGAATGATCGCCTAGATCATTGAGCACTGAGCACGAGATCCTTGCATTTTCAAGCCATCGTCTCAGTGTTGAAGTTCATCGATGATGGTGTTGAAGCTCATAGCAATCTTGACTTAGTGCTGAAAAACATGTAAACTACTAACTAGTAAAATAAAAAAAACACACATCTTGAGCAAAGGATCATAATTCTTAGCCGACTTTATAACCGTATGGTACGGTGTGAAGATAATCTTCACCAATCTGTCGCTTGTCATCCATCCAAGTGAGTGCCAGTTTATTGGTGCATTGCGTATATATTTCATGATGGTATGATCTGATGTTGTTGACAGTTACTCGCATCACTTGCTGTTCCATCAGTATACGCTTATAGTCCTCGAAAGACATTGTGTTTTTGACGACACATTTTTGGATTCCTTTGGCCCTCTTAATTTCTTTGCTGGAACACTTGTACGTATACAGTTTGGATCTCAGCCCAACAAACTCGGACATGTCGTCTCCACCACACTCATCCTTGAACTTGCCAATCACCTTTTTGTTGGCAGGTGAATAGCAAGGATGGGTGGGTGGATATCCGCTCATGCCAAATTCGGACATGAATGCTGGGTCTGAGAGCAGATCTTGGTAGAAATCGTTGGTTTCAATCTGGTACACAAAGGAATACGTGTCCATGTATGCCAGCTCCAGCTCACCGACATACCTCGGTTTCATCACATCATAATGAAACCGGTACATCAATGTTTTTGAGAGATCGAGTACTGAAAATCCCGCATAAATTAGTTTATCGAACAGTATATTTTCATGTTCCATCTTGATGAGAGAAAGAGTTTCGTCGTAGATGGTTCGACACTTGAACGTTGGTTTGGAAATTAATTTCTTGGCACGTTTCTCAACACATACAAGTTCCATTCGTTGCCGCTTTCTCTTGTTCTCCATCAATTTTCCGAACGTCGCGTTGTTCATCAACTTAAAAAGTCCTTTTCAAATTCATTTGCAGCCATCTTGAGTTTCTCCATATTCAAATCTATGTAAGGTTTCAGCCATGACATTTGGTTGAATTGCAGTACTCGATGCACCTTCTTCAGCACCAACCCATGACTAATTGCCTGTTTCAAACTAACATAGTGAATAAAATAATTAGTTTTGCTGTGAAGGGTAGTCATGAGCTTGGTTTGTTTGGACCCGGGAGGGCGCTCATTCACCGGCATGAATGGTAGGTCCTTGTGATCTTTGTGGAGTGATGATGGATAATCCACATCTACCTCCAATATGTAGCCCACATCACTATCATCAGGCACAGACATGACATCCACATCAGTGCCTGACCATCTAAAGTTGGAATGTGGTAAGGGCAAAGACATGGCCCAGCCATACAAGTTGTTGGCATCTACATATTGGAGGTAGGCCGGTGACTTGCTGGTATCATGTGTGGCGGGCAAATACTTATTGTTGGCCACACAGTGTCTCTTGACACACTGAGCTACCCCTCCACGGATGCCAGCCTCGATAAAAAGATGAATATCATAATCGGTGATCAGCTCGAGTTCCACTCTGGTGTTCTTGAGCATTGCGTCGAAAGAGAAACACAGTCTAGACCATACGTCTTCAAACACAGCCCCCGGAAATTCTCAAAAACATCGCACAGAAGTAGGACATTGGTCTTGAGGTAGATGTTGCTGTATTCTCCTAGAGTCTCACAGTTAAATTTCTTCCAGATGTTCTTGGTGTGCTGGTAGTCGCATGTGGTGATGCTGCTGCCGGTTAGCCGGTTGTAGAAAGCATCTTGAGGTGGTAGTTGTGACTCCTCGAGTTTCCCCCACGATTCGACATAGTCGTAGGGGAACACTCCTTTCCTCGTCACCAACTCGAGCTCATCTTGATTGAAGTATCTTGCAGTGTCCTTAAATTCTGAAGATGGTAGGTTCTGTACTAGTGCTGCGAGGCTGGCAGACATGAATCTAAATTTATCGATGAACTGTAATGTAAATTTGTCATCCAAACATTTACTGAAGGTAATTAAGTTCTCTTCCGTGTGCGGGATTATAAATATGTCACGGGCATCATAACCTAACTGTTTGATGATGAAGTTTTCGTCGTACGTTAGGTTATGGAAAAGAACTGGCAATCTCTTGGGACGACGACGAAGCTTATTGCAGTTGTTGCAGGCTGGTCCAATGTAGTTTCCTGTCAAGTGATTGTGATCGTGGACTTTACGATTTTTTGCAGTGAAGGCTCCAGAGCAGTAGCAGCAGACGTAAGCAAGAGCGTAGGCAGTCTTCTCAGCAGGTGTCAGTTGTCTCATCGGTTCAGACACGCTATAAATATCTTTCACCTGATTACCAATCTTCACAATTTCTTCCATGAAATGTCGTGCAGCATTCTATCCTTGATAAATAATAGGCTCTCTGTTCAGGCTTGATGTTTTGGTTGCAGGTATTAAATTATCATCGATCTTGATATATATTCCATAGCTGTATGGTTCGTGCTTCTGGTAATTATATGTTGACAGGCACCAGCATAGCCTCAAAGTCTGCGTAGACGACAATTGGCACTTTATCGCTATTCTGGTAGTTTGCAAACTTGAGCACAGGAGGTTTGCCGTTCTTCTCTGGCTGGGGCATTTCTGCACTCACTGGTGCATACTCTTTGCAATATCTCCTGTGCTCAGCCAATGTCTCTTCGCCTGTCAGACCAGTTACACGTGGAATGTCCTGGTACCACTTCAGGCATCTCTTGCAGATATGTAAATTTCCTCTATGTGTTGTAACTTGAGGTCGTACAAGGCGGGAAAAGTTCTCTATATACATGTAGTGAGAGTTCTTATCTTCTGTCATCATCATCATTAGGTCGAAGTGCTGGTTGTATTCTTCTTTGGCGACTCTGATTGGAACAACCTTTTCTTCTTCGTCGAGAGCATAGACGTTGACACTGACCCCTGGATTCTTTCTCTCGAACATAGCAATCTGCCTCAGGGGTGTGGGAAACTCAATCCCATCAAAATTGAATTTCGACTGCAATTCAATATATAGTTGGTTAACACGTTCTGTATGTTCTCCTTTGACGAATCTTGCTAATATCGCCCACATAAAACATTTGTTGTCCTCGTTCTGAGGATTAATAATGGCTTCTCTAGCCTTAATGCTCGCTGGTAGATCAATAAAGCTGGATGCTGTCAGTGGCTCAAGTTTATTGACTCTCAGCTGAAATCTTTTAACTGAGGTAAGGGTCCAGCCACTTCCCTTTCCCTGGTAATCCTCCTCCTCCTGGCATATTTTGCCAAAGTTAGCCTCCACTGCATCTTCTATATCACTCGTATTGTAGAGTGGCACATTCTTGGTCTTGAATGTTCGCTGATCACTTTCTTCATCATGAGGCTCGGGCTTGCCATAAACACATTCCAGGAACATATTAAATTTAATGGCCCCTTGCTCTTCTATTTCTGCCTCCAGTTGACCGATGATGTTGTCCTTCATTTCCTCCAGGTAGCTGCAGATGTTTGTTGCCTCGCTGGATGTATTTTCGGCTACATATGTCTTCATTATGCCTTTGAAGGCAGTCTCAGCCTGCACGAAACAAAACTCACTGGCTGCACCAGCCCCGACGACTAATCGTCTGCGGGAACTGCCACCAGCAGAAACCAGACGAGCAGGAATGGTACGGCTGGAGGCAGCAACACGCTGACGCTTTGCTGGAGGTGGTGCAGGTCCATTGCACTTAGATATGTGAGCTTTCAGCTTATCTGCTCTGTAAAACTGACGATCGCACTTGCTGCATTCCAGTGTCTTGCAGTTCGGGTTCATACAGCAACCAGTCTCGTGACGTCTTGCAAAGTCACTGTGTGCAAATGAATTGTTGCAATATTTACATCTTGATGTTGTAGCCTGTTTTACATCGCCTGTGCATAATTCTATATGCTTATCTAATTTATCAGTACGAACAAATGACTTTCCGCACTTGTAACAAATGTAATTAGGTTCCCTGAAGGGGTTAAGACTGCAAGTGGCTTCGTGGCGTAAGCCATTACTACGCTTAGTAAACACTCTGTCACAAAACCCACACTGCAATATTGAAGGTGGTGCCATACTCACCAGAGTTGAAGATGTAGAAGGAAGTGAAGAGAGAGAAGAGTCAACGCTGGAAACCTTGCTGTTCATAGTAATGTTTTGAAAAAAACAAATCACCGATAGCGGGAGAACTCAGACGATGTGTAGCCAACAAGCAGCGAACAACGACTGAGGATGATTCAGGTCGCGCAATGCCTTTTATAGCCTCGGTAGGAGATGGTGACGAGCAAGTTCAGTCTCGTCAAGTTTCGTATCGTCACAGAGCACGAGATGCTGTGACAGTGAGCAAGTTTCGTGTCGTCATCCAGGCTCGGCTCCCGTGCGCTATGACTCGTCCGACAGGTTCATGCACGCGCTCGGAGCTGGAGCCTCAGGGTCGCGACTGCAGCTGCGCAAATATTGTAATCCGCCATCCGCTCGCCTATCTTTAGAAGAAAATGCACGTCGAAGTCAAAATCTTACATTCTCCCACTGCCTAACTAGTACTTTCGCTTCTAAACACTTTATTTCAGGCGTTACACATGATTATTCCAATACAGGTATTGGATTGAAATCGTGAATTTCACTCAAAGTTCATAGTCTGTAAAATGTAGTAGCTGAACATGTACAAATGATACCAAAGGAAATGATACGACGCTGTTCATTCTACACAAATAGCTAAATAACAGCTAACATTCAACACACAGTTGAGAATAAAACTACTGAATCATATCAACAAATTATTTTTTGGTTGTTGTGGAAGGTAAGTGCTGATTCTTATCTTTTAAACGATACGAATGCAAAAGTAGCAAAGTGTTCTTTCAGGATATAAGATTATTTATAAGTACTAGCGATATACATTGTACGACGCTCGAGTAATAACTTGTAAACATGGTTTCATACTGCTTGACTATTCTCATTCTAAGTAGCGTAGTTTTGTCTCACATTTGAACCAAAACAAGTTTTGACAGACTAATTATTGTTACTAAACATGTGTACAGTGTAAATGAACTACATCTGATTCTTATCTCTAAAATAATACGAATCGAAAAGAGCCAAGCTGTTCTTCCAGAAAAGTTAGTCAATTTATCTTTATTAACGATCTAAACTGTACCAGCAATGTCTTGGGGAATTGCATTTAGTTTTAATTCTTGTAAATGTAATCATACGTTGACACATTCACTTGGTAACATGTTGTTACACTGTTTGACTTTTCTCAAATCATGCTGTGCAGTTTTGTCTCTCGTTCGAACCAAACTATGTGTCTTAATAGACGAAAAATTGTTATCAAACGTTGCGATGTGAATGAACTACGTAAGGAAAACTACTGTACATCACCGGGCCTGACTTTTACTTTACTACACTCGCAAATAATTAGGTTGACATGTCACAAAAATCGTACAAATGTTTACTGTCTGCAAAAACATTCCAGTGCGCTGGCTGAAAGATACTATTCAGACGAATCAGAAAAGTTTCAGTTTGACATGGTATGACTCGCACACACTTCAGTCATGCAAACGCTACATTGGAAGCCGGTTTAATCAGCAGACATATACTATGTTAAGTCAGTGCCCCGGGTTCGAGAGCTACTGTTTTAAGAGACGCCTACACAGATGTGAACATCAATCCTAGTTAAATACAACTAATACAAGTTTGAATGTTATGCAAATGAAACAGAGACAATACTTTGTAGAAACAGAGTAAACGAAACTAGAGAACTATGCTGCCTGAATGTCCTCATATACGAATATCCGGAGCTCGATTGAAAGTTGTGCT
>PNEQ01027964.1:0-10254 GCA_003012365.1 Medauroidea extradentata | reverse complement strand
GCAACGGGTGTGATTCACTTCAAATGAACAAAACCTAAGATCGACCTGAGATTTCTAAACTTGAGCTAGCAATGAGTTTAAGAAGTTTATAAGTTGTTCCGGGAACAAACAGAAAAATGGAAACATCTAGAACACAGAAAACCAAGTAGAACCCGGGTTTGTGAGTTAATTGATGGTCAGGTTCGTACCCGAGTTAAACGCCTTGGTCACGGTAGAAAACATCATTTTGAAAATTCATACACTATCATAATTCCTGCTTATTTATTTATCTAGTTGCCTGACTTGTCTGTAGAAGTTATTATTATGAATTATGTTTAAATATACTTCTTATGACTTCTACAGGCGTTTGGTTTCCATTTGGTCAGTAGCTCTAGTAATAGAGATATTGGTTGGCTTTTCCTATATTATCTCATCCTTTATTAAAGTGAAAGAAAAGGTTTCACAAAATTTTTTCTTTAAAAAGGTTTGCAAGTCACGGGAACATATAAATATCAGAAAGCTAATGACTTGTGAAAATTACATAATTTCCACTAATATTAGATAGTATGGACCATATGCTATAAGATATTTCAAAATGCACAATAAAGTCCCTTCGTATCTTTTTAAAAGGCCATAAATGAAGGAAATTATACTTATTTCGGGAATTTTTTTAAATATGCATAAATTGCATTCTGATATTTTAAATATTTTAGAATATGGTACATACTCTTATCTAATTTGGGTGTAAATAATTTCATTCGAGTAAGTAATTTGGTTTTTGTTATTAGCATGTTCCCGTAACTTGTAAATCGTGACTGGCATGCCGCTATGGGAAGACTATGTATGAGAGCTGACAATGTTCACAAGTGGAACATGCCGCCATGATGGACATGCTTAGCGCTCGTGAGACCTCTGACCTACAAGTGTGGACGCACTAAGGTACGTCGGTTACACCTCACACTAGCCTCTAGGCACTAGTCGTGCAGTCTTATCGCCTCTATGGACGCTTACTTGCGACTATTTCACGAGTGTACAGGTCAGCCAAACCTTGTCGCCTCTCGGTCAACTACTGAAACTAATATTATGTTTGTATATAAACATAATAGAGTAAATAATGCAATGTGGATGTAGCATTTAGCAAACTATTTAAAATATTTATTACGTGGAATATATGTAGGTTTTTTGGATTCTCGTAATTTAAAAGTTTGGGTAACATTGCAAGGGTTATCAAAACCTGGTCATGTGGCTGAGATAACCTGTTCAACCCCAGCGAGTGAATGTTCATAAGTGCCTCGAGAGACAAGTCAGTGGTGGCCCTAGCATTGTATGAGGTAATATATTAAATATAAAGTTGTAGAACATAGACGTGACAGCTGATTGCTCTCCTATTATAGTTCCTGTCATTGTGCAGTGCCTGATATAATGAAGGCATGTGCAGTGTAGGGCAGCATTGAGCCTGGTATTACCAGGTTAGCACACGAAGTATACACATAGTCGCCTCCAACAACATCATTATATTAATTATGAGAAATAAGTCTTTGAAGCACAAATATTAGCGACTTAGGGACCATGCGTGTTTAAAATAGGCAACAAACAAAGGACCCAAGCACAGCCGTAGAAGAACAGGTCTGGACACTCGCCTATCTACCAAATACCAATCATAGAGGTAGGAGTATACAGGAGATGGCATGTTGGCATTTGTGCGCGAACAATACGTTATTGTTGACCAACACACAGCAACGAGTAGATCGAGTAAGGTTTTCGTAAGTGCCTCGTATGGTATCGATACTGAAGAATGAACAGATTTGAATGAAAACGGCTACGTGCGTTGAATTCGCGTGTAAAGAGAGAACAGATACGTGAAATGCATATGCTACTGTTACATTTCATCAGTAAAAAGACCATGTTTTACATTACTATAGTGTAATTTACATGTTTATGCAGATAAACCTAGCGAACATGGAAAAACATCCACATATATTGTTTATTTAAGCATATGTAGCCTACGTCACTGACGATCTGCAAGTGCTTGCTAATAGCAATAAAGCAAACACATTTGCACACAAAATGTTAAATAATAGCAGAAACTACCATAAATGTTAGTTTAACAATGATGTCTACCCCCTGCCAGGAAACTTGACCCTCTTGCACGGTCGTAGAAGAACAGGTCTGGACACTCGCCTATCTAACAATGTATTTTGCTTGACCCCCTTGTTGTTTGACTGTAGTTCGTCAAGTTACCGAAAGTGTTGTACTTTTCGGCGCTGTAATCCGGGCGGTCGGACTCAAACTCCGTCCACTTTTTTTCCCCCATTGTTAACATTACAAAGAAAATATTTCTGGAGCCATGATTTTAAATTGTGAGCGAAGGAAGTATTGCATACATTAATATAAAATACGATTTGATAAATTGTCATTCTTAGTGGGAGAGAAGTGGGCGGAGTTTGAATTCGACCGCCCGGATTACAGCGCCAAAAATGTATAGCCTAGCACTATCGGTAACTTGGAGAACTACAGCCAAACAACAAGGAGGTCAAGTTTCCAAGCGAGTGTCCAGATCTGTTCTTCTACGGCCATTATAGGAACGAAAAAAGTATGAAAAATTCTCAGCCAATAGGCCAGATAAGCGTAATTCAACATTATGTTAAAATTTCGTACTTAAATATTTCCAGTATGCACTTGAACTACACTGAGCACTAGGAAAGAAAAAACTAAGTATTTTGGAAACGGAGCACATGACTACATGAAGGTTTCAGAGTATAAAAAAAGCTGCCGTCTTCCTTGTAAGTTGGTTAACAGACTAACTGAAGATGGCAGCTGCAACAAAAGCCGAAACATCGAAAGACAAGAACGTAGTGACGCGACTGAATCATAAAAGAAAAAAAAAATGTTAAAAATGTTTTAACTTATCGGTAAACGTAAACGCATTATGTTGTATGATAATGGCATACACACATTTCTATGTCTACTGCAATTTTAATTTTAAGACCAGATAAAATGTTATAGAATGTGGTGAATGCTTTAATGTCATACCTACGTGACAAAAACTTGTTTTTAATATTTTATATGAATTTACCTGAAAGACTTGAATTAATTCAACTTAGAGATTTTAAAAAGGGACATTTAGGGAGCATTTGTGTAAAAAAGGACATTTAGGGACCAAGCTCAAAAATAGGTACTTTTAGGATAAACAGGGACCTGTATTTTGTAATATCAAGCTAGTGGGTCTGCTGTGGTGCAATAAGCCGTAGATTCTACCTACCATGTTTATATCAGTCACCTCAAACTAAATTGAATGGACGAATTAAATTACATAAATTTTAAAACTCAAGTTTTGGCAAGCGAAAAAAAATTACATTTTTTAATTTAGCAAAACAAAACTAATGTTGCATTAGTATTAAAACAATGCTTTACTCGTCTTAAAATAATTTCGTGCATGCAGTCATTATAATATGTCGATGTAGACACTTGCCTGGCCTGTGTTACACGCACATAGCCTAGAGTAGCGTGGTGTTACCTGGCAAGAGGGCGTGGCAGTTGTATTGTTGAGACTTAGGTGTATTACTGCAGAGCTTGTTGCTCACTTCTTACACGCTACTGGCTCTCTATAAACTACCTGCTCCTCCAGCCTAGTTGTCACACCGCCCTACAACACTCCACGCTTCCCTACTCAATACATAGCCTAGAGTAGCGTGGTGTTACCTGGCAAGAGGGCGTGGCAGTTGTATTGTTGAGACCTAGGTGTATTACTGCAGAGCTTGTTGCTCACTTCTTACACGCTACTGGCTCTTTATAAACTACCTGCTCCTCCAGCCTAGTTGTCACACCGCCCTACAACACTCCACGCTTCCCTACTCAATACATAGCCTAGAGTAGCGTGGTGTTACCTGGCAAGAGGGCGTGGCAGTTGTATTGTTGAGACCTAAGTGTATTACTGCAGAGCTTGTTGCTCACTTCTTACACGCTACTGGCTCTTTATAAACTACCTGCTCCTCCAGCCTAGTTGTCACACCGCCCTACAACACTCCACGCTTCCCTACTCAATACATAACCTAGAGTAGCGTGGTGTTACCTGGCAAGAGGGCGTGGCAGTTGTATTGTTGAGACCTAAGTGTATTACTGCAGAGCTTGTTGCTCACTTCTTACACGCTACTGGCTTTTTATAAACTACCTGCTCCTCCAGCCTAGTTGTCACACCGCCCTACAACACTCCACGCTTCCCTACTCAATACATTTACTTACTTTTTATTTTGTTTCTAGAAGACTGATTACAGTCGTAGACAACGTCAAATAATTACATTAATAAAAGTACATAAGATGGCAGATTTAAATACAAGTTGTTTAAGTACATACTCACTCATAAAACTCATTTATAGAGTAAAAAGGTTTGGCCACAAGCCACTCATACAATTTACATTCAAACATATTGTATAACATATACTTAAAATCAAGAGATAATAAGTTAAAAAGTTTCATTCCTAAGTGCCTATAATTATTCGATTCACAAACTAACTTCGGGAACTCGTCCAAGTTGTTTAAGAAAATGTATGAACGACCTATGGCAGAAAAGCACTCGGAACAATGAACAGGGTTGCTACAGTATCTCTCATAGATAATTTGCTGTGTGCTTGTTATAGTACCGTATTAAACTATGAGTTCTCATGATAACAACATGGTGGAGCTTTGTAACAGTTCGAGGCCGGGAACAAACTGTGTCAATTATCTGCATAAAAGGAACAAAACCAAACAAGCCTTCGCTTGTACCTAACACTTTACAATCGTCCGTCCTTTCTTTAAAGATATCGACGGCCACGCTCCGGTAGTTCTGCCGTAATTTTGCAAATATTTTTTAAATCAACATAATTCTGATACTGAAGAATTCCTACCGTACTCTTGTCTTCCACAAGTGCATCGCATGACCACTCTTAATCTTGAATTTTCGAACGCATCCCGTTAAAATAGTTTTCAGTTTATTTTTTTTGCACCAACGTGAAAATAACTAGGTGTGCCTAGCACAGAGTCATGGGCAAAGGCATGATTATTTCGCATATTGATTCATATCAGGTTGAACGCCAATAACGTATACGTCTTCATTCTCATTATTGTGACTAGACGAGAGCGGTTTTAACACACATTTGACGACTGCAAGCAAGTTATAAATAAGGAAACAAGTCGTGGAGATATCACGTGCTACACGTTTGTACTGTTAGAAGTCAATGGATATTCGGCTTCAGCCGTTACACGTATAGAACTGAGAAGTTTAGGCTGTTGCTAGATGAATACGCGAAATACTCGTGCCTCTAGTCATGGGTGTGTTTATACATTAAGATATCAGTCTGTACTCAGTTCACTCCTACATCAAGTCGTGTTGAAAGTTCAGTTTAAACGCACTTGTTCACAGAGCATATCTGTTACAATAATATAAGTGTGTTGTTTGTAATAATCGTAGCCAGGATGGTATAGGTTAGTTATTCACAGTTTCTAGCATTACGGTCGCACGAGGAGGGTTCTGTGGTCCATCCCCGAGTTCCCGGGAGAATGTGGACTTATAAGTTGTAAACTCTGGTGCTAGCCTACTTGACAGCCGCCCAACACGTGCTTCAAAAGCGTTGTCATATACGCCTACGTGGTAGTACGTACTTCATATGCGCTCATTGTGCCACTGTACGAAGGAAATACATAGTAGATACAAGGTTTTGGTGACAAGAATTCAGCAACACTTTGTTTCAACGCCTTACGTGCAGCTTTGCCTCGCGGTTATTGGTAGAATGTACTGCACAGGCGTGGCTTATTCGACTGTGCCAATCAGAAGACGGTAACTGCGATACCACGTCGTGATTAGCGGCCAGCACTCCGACACGCTGACAGTTTACATTCAATCACTGCCCATCAAGCATAGCTGCATGCGTGCACAAGACATGAGAACATATTGTTGCAGAATTACTTTCACCATAAATCGTGGGCTCTAATAATTAGGAAAATTACATGTCACTGGTAAAACATCATGCTCAATAAAACACTGCTTAGAAGCGCTCCAACATCTCTAACAACGGCCTTTTCAGACTTCCGTACTTCAAAATGTACTAACCGGGTGTATGTGGAACTAGATAGAACCTTTGTTACAAACTGCCCACCAATATAGTTATATGGCCACAGCTTACAGTTCGCTAGTATAAATATCGGCGGCGGGAATCTTGCAGGCTAGTTTAGTGCGTGGCTCGCGATGTGCTATTTGATTCGCACTACTCGTCGTGCTTACAACTCTGTAGGCGGCGACCTTTATGCGTGTTTAGATTCCAAACAATAAATACTTAATTTTGAATATACATTATCTTAAACTCATCGCAAAATTGGGTGGGACAGGAACCCAGTACCCCCTTTAGTCACTCGATTATTCACAAACCTGCTTATTAGCTTACACTTTAAATTTTATATTCCCTCGCACACTTTTCATCAAATCCAGAATCAAGCACATTCAGTCACCCTTTATAACTTTTTTTTCGATTTCTTTAAACATTTCTGGGGGTAAGGGGGGTTAATTTTGGACTCACACTCATCCCCCTTCTGGCTCCGGTTATGGCACAGAATATTTATGCAAATAAAAGTTGAGAAAGTCTTTCTTAAAATGTATATAAAATTGCATAGGTGTGATTTTTTTCCTTACCTCTTTCTATGTCTCCTAAATCGAAAACAACTCACAAATACGGCACACTGATTACCGAATCACAAATTACTTCGTACCCTACACGAATTATAATAATTATTTCCGAACAAGAACAAGCCGCCCGCAGACGCCTTTAAAACACTACTGTTGTTTAATAGTTGGTTCGCGTCCTGTCAGAATGCGCTAGTGTATTTCCTCTGTGATCCCAGTTGTTTTCACAGGACTCAGAGCCATCTAGGTTACCGTGCGCTAATCATAGCCATGGAGGGTGAAGTCACAGTGAAAGAGGTGGTTATATAAATAACCTTATCGAGTAACCTAGGTTTGTTCGGTAACTCGATCCAAAGATGCCTCTATCAGAAGACGCTTATGAAAACATTACTCCGTAGTGTTGGTCACGGGACTCGATCTACTCAGTCGTTGTATGCTGTCATAAATCTAAAGAGCAGTTACTTGGCGGCCGTTAAAAAAAAATGATATGGTAAAATCCGCAGAAGTGGAAATTTCAGTCGCCGTTCTGGCAGACCTATGTTATTAGACCAGATTTAAACATTAGTGCTAGTATAATGTACGTACGTTGCATTAAAACTGCGTTATATAATTGATAATTTATTCCATACCTGAATTACGTACTTTGGCGACATTTTTATTTGATAAACTGGTTCCCAAGACTACTTATTCAACAAAAATACTGCAGGGTAGATCTGCGTGGATCGAATTAAACATTTATTTATTTAAAAACTGCCTCAATGAGCATTGCCGCTTACAGAGGTTATACATAAAAACACTATTGACAAAATTACTTTACATAGAGATCATGAGGGCCGGTAGATCTTTATCGCATGATGTTTCCGAACGATTTACTCGATAACGAGTGGATCAAAAGTAGTTTCCGTAAGCACATAATAATAACTTACTTCTGTCCACGGTCGTAGAAGAACAGGTCTAGACACTCGCTTATCTACCAATGTATTTAGCTTGGCCCCCTTGTTGTTTGGCTGTAGTTCATCGTAAATAACAAGAGGCGTATTTTAGCGGTTGAATTGGTCACAAGCTGCTAGCAAGCGTTTGCTGAATCGGTTTGCATTTACAAGAAATCGCTAAAATGCAATATTCTGTGAACATAAATGGCTACCACCATGGAGTTACGAAATTGTGTACTTATCAGGAAAAGAATTAGACTGTATAAAGGAAAATACTTCTTCACGAATACGTTTATTGGAAAATAGAAGGCTTTCACAATTTTTTTACATGTACAACATAATAAATTGTAGGAATAAATTTAATTATGCACTTGCATATGATGAAAAATTGATATTGCATCATTTTATTTTAAAATAACTTAAGTCTCGTCCATATTTCACATAAATACAGTTTGTTTTGATTTCAGATTTGTTCGAAACAAAACAGGAAATAAAAGTAAAGGTAAACATCCTGAACCCTGTAACCGTCCTCCTGCCTCGGTTGCCAGAAACGTGCAAACACCCTCAGCCTGGTTGCAGCATGTTTGCAAACATCCTTGTAAACAGGAGCGCTAAAATGCTCTGTTCATCGGTACCGCTACCAATTCAACCGCTAAAATACGCCTAAGAGTAACTACTCATGCGAAAATTAACAAAAAAAACTGCAGTTCATCAAGTTACCGAGGATGTACTTTTTGGCGCTGTTATCCGGGCGGTCGGACTCAAACTCCACCCAATTTTTTTCATTGTTAAATTTATAAAGTAAATAAAGATTGCTGGAGCCTTTTCTTAAATTTTTGAGCAAAGGAAGTATTTCATAAATTGATTTAAAAAAATACGTTTTGATTAATATTTTACCTTAGTGAAAAAGAAGTTGCGGAGTTTGAGTCCGACCGCCCTAACTGAAGCGCTAATACAACACAATATTCTCGGTAATTTGGTGAACTAATTTTTATTTTTAAGATCAAAGAAGGCATTTTACCTGAGTATTTGCAGTCAAGGTTAATAAAAAATTCAGATCTACATGCCTATGACACTAGAAATAAGTACAACTTTCACATTAAATTTCGGAGAACTACTTTGGCAAAACGGTCTATTTTTGACTAAGGATTGATTGAATTTAATAAATTACCAGAACCAGTAAAAGAAATTAAGAGTCTTACTGAAGTTAAGGAGTAGGTGTGTAGCGCGCAAAGTGATGCCAAAACACATTTCGGGCCACGCCCACTCTGGTTAGCAAAACATTAGTATTCTGTATAATGCGAATGGTTTTTGTAGTTGACAAATTATGGGTTTTATGGAATATTTTGCACAATGATGTCGTGTTGTGCATGTAGATGTGTGGCCAGAGCATCTAAATATGTGCCTGGCAAATAATATTTAAATGACACACAACAAAAATTTTGAAAATACCTTAACCACATAAGTGTGTCATTTTGTCAGGGATGTAACAGTTTACTATTTTATGTATTCATAACTTGTATTTTTAGAGTTAGTAAGATGTTCTGAGCAGTAACATTGTTTAATTTATTGAATAAAATATTCCGCGAACGAGTTATATTATTTATGACATGTTCAGTTGAATGTAGTTTGCCTGCCTCAGTTTGCGTAGATATACTTTGACGTGGCCAATACGCGTGTGAGGAGGAGGCGGCGTGTCGGAGTTCCCTAGTTGGTCAAACCTGAACACGTGGTTGCTCGTGGTGGTGATTGCAGTGAAAAAGGGCGCCAGTCCGTCATTGAATTTAACTAGCCCGGGCGGACACGGGACTCTGTTCTCAGGGTCGGGTCGACGGCCACGTGGCTGCCTCCTCACACAAAGGCCTAATGCTACTTACGGTAGTTACGCTGGGGAGGGTGTTGAGGCCCCCTCCACGCCTCGTAGCACAAACAAATGAACACTTAAAAAAAAAAAACACTCATACATAACACTAAAACGCTAGGTTGCTCCAGAGAAGGCTGGGCCCGGAAACTTACGTGATTTGAAAATAACTAAACACGTGACTACGTAAGATTGATTATATTTATTGCTTTATTGCGCTCAATACACTACTATATGTAAGGTGCTGAGCGGGCCTGGCCTTATAGCCGGCCAGTAGCTGAAACACTGTCGAACAAGCTGGCCGAGGCCGCGAAAATAATTAAAGTGAATAAATCCCGGGGGCCGTGAGTTGAACTAGAGGGGTGACGAGCACGGGGGATGTCGTTGCTAAAACATATTCTGAAAAACTTACTCTATTGTAGTGATGGTGATCGATTGCAAAAGGTTGATGGTCCACCGTGACGCGACGCGTGTACACCCTAGGCCCGCCGAGCTACAACTGCCAGAAGATAACGATGCGCAAGGACTCCAGAGCTCTCGCGCACGCCACTTCCGGTGAGGTGACTTTATACTTTACAAACATGGAAAGACATATAACCCTGATTTATATTAATGGATCGGGCGGCTACCCTAGAGTGTTTTTAGTCTATAATTATGTTTTCCGGTTGACGTGGCTTTTTGGTGAGTTCGTTTAAATGTTTTGGTTGATTACTGTTGGTCTACATTTACACTTAAAGCACTATGCATTTACACTACACTTATAATTTACACACAATTAGTTCGTGGTTCGTCTATATTGCGGAGATGGTGGAGGCATAGGGGAGGCG
>PNEQ01027963.1:0-10162 GCA_003012365.1 Medauroidea extradentata | reverse complement strand
GCGACTGGTCTCAGTTGTCTGCAGAGGCTGGCAAGTGAGTACCAACCTTGTAAATACACATATGCGTATGTATACTATGGTACGTTCACGTACTGGACAGTTTGAGATGCAGCAGGAGATGAAGGGGCTGGACATTGTACATCGCGACTGGTCTCAGTTGTCTGCAGAGGCTGGCAAGTGAGTACCAACCTTGTAAATACACATATGCGTATGTATACTATGGTATGTTCACGTACTGGACAGTTTGAGATGCAGCAGGAGATGAAGGGGCTGGACATTGTACATCGCGACTGGTCTCAGTTGTCTGCAGAGGCACGCAAGTGAGTACCAACCTTGTAAATACAGGCGTATGTATACTACGGTACGTTCACGTACTGGACATTTTGAGATGCAGCAGGAGATGAAGGGGCTGGACATTGTACGTCGCGACTGGTCTCAGTTGTCTGCAGAGGCTGGCAAGTGAGTACCAACCTTGTAAATACAGATATGCGTATGTATACTACGGTACATTCACGTACTGGACAGTTTGAGATGCAGCGGGAGATGAAGGGGCTGGACATTGTACGTTGCGACTGGTCTCAGTTGTCTGTAGAGGCACGCAAGTGAGTACCAACCTTGTAAGTACATATATGCGTATGTATACTACGGTACGTTCACGTACTGGCATATCTTATTCTTTTTGATAGGACTTGTTTGGTTGGCGAGGTACATAGATGTACAGAAGAGAAGTAATTTTACAAACTACAATATCGCTGTTCCTGTAAACTTCTTTGGTAAGTTGTTGGCGATATAAATAGCACAATAAGGTTTTTGTCTCAGGAGACAGACAGGCATGCAAACAACAAACTAATGTAAAACTATGTATTTTGTTATTTAGTCGTTGTGACTGATGCTGCCTCATCTTGGCTATTCAAAGATGCCACAGCAGCTGTGCATCACGACTGACTGGACACTGAACTCAGCATAACCGCACATACTATTTTATGCGACTTTAGAAACTGCTTCGTAGTAGGACAAGTATGTGTCATACTTAGTTTTACGTTTAACAACGTTCATGTTTGTTACTCTAAGTTCTTTATTTTTGTTTGATATAATATCATTTTCTTTAACGTCTGAGTCGATACAAGAAATACATATAGATAAGTTTTTTGGCTGCACTGGTTTAACCACCATCTTGATGTTTGCGTTGGTTCTCGCTCTTAGCCGGACTTGTTTTCTTACAGGAAGTTTTGTCTTCGTTGGGATCTGGAACTTCTTATTTCATCCAAGTACTTGAAGAAAATCTGTCTGTGTTACCTGCTGGTGAGGGCAAAGGTTTTTGATGATTGTGAAATAGGCCATCGTGTTCGATGACTGCATGTTACTACCATGATATGGTTAATTAGAAATTATGTTTTTACTTACTTTTCTTTCTTTGGGATATGTACACGTGAATGAATTTCTCTGGCTGAGGTCAAACTTTGAAGCATAGAATGAAGCACAGTGTTTTCTTCCGTTAGATCATCGACTTGGCTAACCAGAACATTAGTTTTATCACAAAACAGTTTGTCAATATATGGACATGTCTGTTGACTAGCTTGTATTTATGTGTCTGGTGACTTGTGTACTTCAACGATAATTTTCTTGCAATTTGCACATTTAATGGACTGTGTTTTTAATTTTTTGCAAAGACGCACCACAACTTCCCGTACATTTAATGAATTTTTGTTTGCCATAAAAGAGCTTACCACATACAGGGTTCTTACGGTCCTGGAAAGTCCTGGAACTTTGACCATGTCCTTAAAATGCCTTGAAAAGTCCTTGATTTAATCCAGTCCTTGGGTAATATAATATTCCAGCTAGTTTCTTAAGGCCATGGCCTTTTATTTGTTTCAAACCATTGTAAATAACGCTAATACTTTTTAACCAAATGCTTTGAAAAAATTTGAGACTGCGTGTACAGTTATACGATACAGAATTTTGGCAGAGCATTTTTTTAAATTAATAATGTACCGTTTGCTAGCAAAAAATTATTTTACTTAATTTTGGCATATTTTCACAACAAAATATGTGATACTTCAGGGGCAAAAATCTAAAAATCTATTTGGTGTATTGCAACAGAAAAATTCAGATTCAAACTATGATATATAAGCGGTAAAACTGTAAGAATGGAGTTTTGATAAATATATTAATTTGCGTTAAAAATATATATTTTCAAAACCACTGCAAAACTAAAGAGCGAGGCCTTAAAATTGAAATTCTTTCTCAGAAATATGAAACCATATTTTGTCTATGCATTATTTCTGTAATGTAATATACCTACGATTACAGACATTGTGCAGTGTCGGTGTAATTAATACACTTTCTGGCACACCACAGCATGTTCTGTTATTCCTAGTGTTTCTATTGAATATGTTCATGGCAGGTATTACCCTGAATATGTTCATGGCAGGTATTACCCTGAATCTGTTATAGAGTTTCATGGTAAAGTTTTTTTTTTTTTTGAACAGAATAGTGCAAAAAAAGAAACTAATGAGCTTTGAAAAGAAAAAGTGTCCCATACGGAATGCCGTATTTACGCGAGTACAAAAATTAAATAATGAGTCGGGGTGTAAGAGGCATATCATGCAATGTATGCTGTAGAGCGGAATGTCTCCCACAATTTTTTCGCAAGTCGAAGCTAATTTCTGGTTTATAGATCATTAGCGAACTTCATCAGTTCTAAAGATAGAGTGAAAAAATAGAATTTTTGCAAATAAAACCTTAAATATTTGAATAAAAAAATTTTCAGTGTCTAATATAATTTACACCGGTCCTTGAAAAATTAGTAGAAAGTCCTTGAAAAGTCCTTGAATTTTAATTGTATGTTGCTGTAAGAACCCTGCAGTGACATAATAAACATCTGTCAGCACTAGGGTGCATTAGGTAGCCCGTAGGATTGTAAGATGAAAATTTATCAGAAAGCTGTTTTTACTGATTAATTTGTGATGTGTATAGGAGCCGGTGAAAGCATATATTTATTCTACAAACCCTTAACTGTGGTAATGATAATATTAATACATACAATGGTCTCCTTGCAACAAAACAAAATGCAATGTTTCTGAAACTGTAATGTCCCAGTCTTCAGGCACATAGACTGTCCGAGGAGCACTTGCAGACTGAGTATGGGCATTAGTAAACAATCCCCTCTTATGTTTATGTCCCAACCAGTAGCATTGAACTATCCTCTGATTGGCTGCGCAGGTAAGTGTCAGTTATTATTGGCTAATGTTGTCTTGTGTTGTTGACCGTAGCTTTGTTATTTTTGTTGAAAATTTACTACTTTTCTAATTATTGGTAACCAAATTTTCAATGCTTTGCTTGATAAATACATTTCTGTTACTGACTATGAAAACTAAACCTTTTATTTTCCTTTTTATTTTTTTCTTATGTTAATGACATAGCATTTTCCCAGAGTATTCTGTGTGGGATGTCCCAAGCTTGTTCGGCTAGTCTATATTTTTGAACTTCGCCCTTCTTAACACTTATTTTTGTGTTGTTTGATGAGTGTGGAAAAGGGTCCGTCACTCCGTCAGTCTCGCCAACGTATGCTCAGTCACATTTACAAGGAATCTGATGCACATAATATTGAGTTTATGGCTTGTTTGACTTGTTGGATTTACTAGCGTTCCAACAGGTGTTTCCGTTGTTTGTTGTTCGGGTGTGAAATTTTTGCTTTATATTTATTTTTATGATATCAATGGGTAACCAATTGCCAGTAGTTTGTTCCTTAAATGTGCATGTTCACCTGCTGTAGATCGCTTGTCTGTGCAGATTTTTACAGCTCGGCTAATTGAAGTGGGTGCAATGCCAGTCTTTGTGCTTATGTAGAATACAAAGGAGCTGGTGTAGGGTAGAACGCTAACGTTGTTCTGATATTTTACTTGCTTCAGGTATGTGTTGAAGCAGATTTTATCAGACCTGGGTGTAGACGAACGCTTGGAAAACATACACGCACATCTGATGAAGTTGCGAGATGACCTTGAGAATGGCCTTGTTCCTTTGCCTCTGCTCACAATCACCAAGCAGCTGACTAAGAACGCAGAAGATTATGTCGACAAGAAAGCCATGCCGCACGTTCAGGTGGCTCTCAGGATTAACTCTAGAGGAGGCAAGAAAATACGTCAAGGCGACACTGTAGAGTACATCATATGCGAGGTAAGTATCAGGTGCATTATGTCGACATGTTTGTTTTCAACATTAAATGTTATTAGGAACAACCCACATGTAGATTTGAGGCCTGAGTCAGAAACTATGTAGTCGACAATAGTGTTTTTTTCACATAATAGCCGCATGTGGTTAACCAGATTTATGCCCCAAAATTGGGTTGCTGCTGTTATGTGGTATTTTCAGAGAAGCAAACTTTTCATATGTAAGACTATTATTTTTATTTATTTTTTTTTTTGTGTAGAAGATAAGGTAAATGTACATATTTGTGGTGTATTTCTTATAATTTAATGTGGTGTATGACTTAATATTGTGTAAAAAGATAAGAATATTTACATGAGTACGTAGTAGAAATATCAATACAAATGTACGAATGCTAATTGGTAATTTGTGTACAACTGGTGATGTTGTGTACACTTGCTGAACTGATAATTTATCATTACAAGAAATAATGACAAATATTAATCTTCAATTTTACCAGATTATTCTTGGACATAATTAGAATACAGTGAAATCTCAGTTTAAAGTACATAATTCCAAACACCTAGAAAGAGTTTTTAATTTAGTAACTGTTCAGTTTAAAGTATTTTCAATATTAAGTCCACAATTTTTAGTTCCCTTAAAGTACTTTGTAATGAGGTTTCACTGTGTTTGTCACAATATTATAAACAAACAACTGGGACATACGGAAACCCAACCATTCCAAGTAATATACATATCAAGTTATGATTACAAGCATGTAGAAAATAACAGTTAATTACATAGATTTTTTAGAAAATATCTCTTTTATTATTTGTAGGCTTGGAAATGTATTCGAGAGTAATTAAAAAACGGTTATATGTGCACTGTCAAATTGTCACAATGTTAGTATTTTTAACAGCAAGCGTACTTCTAGCATAACTACTGGCGATGTAATGTCCTTTAATTACCATTCAGTGTTGATTACCTTGCAGTCTGCAGTGTCTCGGGGTGATTAACTGATACTCTCACAACTATTATATGTTCATTTCTCAGATTTGTTTTATTGAGTGCGTTACCAGTTGTTAACATGTCACGCTCGTGAAAAGCAAGCAGTGTGCCTGCTTGCAACAGTTTTGTGTTGCAAATATACAGGTGCGCCTTCGTGCGCACTTCCTTAACTGCCTTTGGAAGTCTTTGAAATTAAGGCGGTGCATTTCTGTGGGTAAACAATGGTAATTATAGTAGAATGTCTTTTTACGCCTACCTTTTGTTGTCCCGTTTGCTGCTTTTCCATTAGAATTGTTCATTTTTTAACGCTTTCCTGCATTTTACCACAAATTCATTAGGTCCTATAAGAAGTGTATAAAATGTGTTCTGCTGTAAACTTTACTTCTTTCTCTAACAGATCTGCTTGATAAACTGAAATATGATACATCACAACAAAGAAAGTGAACTTACTTATTCCTCTAGACGGAACATTGTCTTGTCTGATTTGTTTGTGAAAATATTGTATTAAATGACTATAACATTTCAAAATGTGACTCTATACTGGTGTCCTCTGATTTTCTTTAAATCACGCCAGTGTTACAGTCATGAGGTGAATACTGTGAGTGTGTTCTCATTATGGAAAATTGTCAACAATGTCGGTAAAACTCCCATTTATTATTAGCGACAGACAAAATATCACCAGCAGGGTGACATTTTCATTTTGATGTCTACTCTATGTTTGAAAATATAAAGCCTTGTGACAGGTTGAGGTATTTACGAAATGTCCTATGCATTGATAGAGCGTTGAAATACTTTGTTTCATCCCCACTTGGCTATTTCCTCTGTCAGTTTATTGTTTATTTATATGTCTTGCCAAAATAAATCCCAAAAATATAAAGCCACATTTCCAACAATAAAAATCATCACTCGTAAGCACATTAGATTAAGGCATAGTGTATTTTATTAAACTAATTACTGTATGTATATCTGTAGTTTTATCTACTTTTGTGTGATTTTCAGGTTCTTTTGAGTTTCGGTAAATACCTGTTTTGTTCTCTGCCTTGAACTGCCTTGTGTTTGGTAATTTCTAAGTGTTTCACTAGCTAATGTGAACAGCTGTCATTTTGACAGTAGGACAGTATATAACTTCATTATTTGTGCAGTAATGTAGAACAAAGGAAGAGGCCACTAGGCTATCAGTATGTACAAAACACAGAAGCACACGTACTCACGTTTCATTACTGGACAGATACACACACAAATACAGTAGAACCCCGATTTAACGAAATGCCATGGGACACGAAAATGTTTACTCTAAATCGATGTTACGTTAAATTCGACTTCACACCCCCAACCCTCCCCCCCAAAAAAAAAAGTTCACTCCTCGGGCATGTTTCGTTGGAGTTTAACGTAATTTTTAAAAGTATATTGGCTCAAATCAATACCAAAACGCATTTACCGCAATAGGTAAGCCACAGCCGTGACAAGAAAGAAAATTGGTGAAAAAAATTCCAGTGGAGTGCTCGGCGAGCGTGCGCATGGTGAGTTAGGCCGTCCTTGCGTGCGCCATCAACACATTATGACTAACACCACCGAGCCGTCAATATTTCCGTCTCTCTCCGGCCCGCTCCACCGACAAAATTAAGGAAAATCCCTTGGGAAAAAAAATTAATGAAAACTGTATGATAAAGTTTGTGAGGCAACTGTAAAATAATAATTAAATATACGCGGCAGTGGCCATTAAAGCTTGTTCACAACGGCGCTCATGAAACAAACTCGTGTTGGTCTGCTCGGTTAAAATGCTTTGCACTCGAGCATTGTTTAAGCATCAGAAAAACAAATTATTTACGTTTACTGTAGTGAATTCGTTGTAAAATGTTTGCATAAATAATATTATGTATTTTTTTATAAACTCGCTTGTTTTATCATGACATGCAAGTGTAAATAATCACGCTGCACACTACTGCATTCTATCGGAAATAGAATTAATCCATAGAGCACGCGGCACTACAGCGCATTGTAACAGAGACGCAAAGCACTATCTGTGAATTAGTTCTTGTGCTGTCCACTGCCGTGCTGTGGAGACTGGTACCTAGATGCTTGTTCACTCGCCAGCCGCCAGGATGAGGATCTAGGCGCGCGCTTGTTATGCAACACAGCGTCGCTCACTCGGCCGCGCCCGCACATCTCAAAATCACTCCCACAGTCAAAGTTTTCAACGAATTTTTTTTCCTGACGGATGGTTTAAGCTTCTCTACGGAGAAATAATTATATATGACGGTCGGTGCTAGTATTTTTAAAGGATTAACCTACAATTTTAATATTTGATTTTTTCAAAGTCGGTTGGTTATTCTATTCCTTGTTTTTTTGTTACTTTTTGAAGGTTCCTAAAAATTCTTTCGTTAAATCGCTGTTTTCGTTATTCCCGAGTTCGCTAAATCGGGGCTCTACTGTAGGACGACACTTAATCGCGGAAGCGCGTATCACGAAGTTTCGCTGCTTAGAGCAGCTTCCTCGGGTGAAGAGACATGGCTGACTGCGGTGTGGTTGCTGATGCACCGATGCTGATACACGAAGCGGCCAATGGTTGAACTGATATGAGGCGGGAGATTCGAAAGCGCCAAGTAGAAGAGGATAATGAGGATATACGGGTACAGTGGTTGTGGGAATTGTGCTACCAAGAACTTGATCTACCAGCTACAGTGTTCACACTGTGACGCTGAATATATTGGCCTCACCACCAACTCTCTGAGACAGAGAATGAATGGCCACAGAGCAGACACCAGACAAGCCATAGCAGGTAAAGACACCAACCCACAGTTGCTGCCCATGCAGCCCATCATAACAAGCACTTTGACTCTTGCTACAGCACTAGAGTGGTGAGGACCCTGCCACCTACAAGCAATAGCTCTGAACTCAGGCGATGGGAACTAGCTCATCAATATATCACTAAATACAGGCAACCACCAGGTCTCAATATAAGATAACATCTCCAGTCAGTCAGCTTCCCACAACCACTGTACCCGTATATCCTCATTATCCTCTTCTACTTGACGCTTTCAAATCTCCCGCCTCATATCAGTTCAACCATTGGCCTCTAGGTGCATCAGCATCGGTGCATCAGCATCGGTAACCACACCGCAGTCAGCCATGTCTCTTCGCTCGAGGAAGCTGCTCTAAGTAGCGAAACATAGTGATATGCACTTACGCGATTATGTCTCGTCCTATTTGTGTGTGTATCTGTCAAATACTAATACTTAAGTATTTGTGCTTCTGTCTTTTGTGCAAACTTAATTATTTACGCACTTTATAAACCTTTTACCTTTTTATCTTTACAATCAAACAAGACGTCACAAGCCTTGTTAGTGTCTGTGTGGAATGTTAGTAGAATGGCAGCAACTTACCAGCTATGCAGAGAGCGTATCACGTAGATGAAGTGTGAGCTAGCTTTGTTAGTGTCTGTGTTGAATGTTGGTAGGATGGCAGCAACTTACCAGCTATGCAGAGAGCGTACCACGTAGACGAAGTGAGAACTAGCGAGAACCTAAAAGTGGATGTTAAGTACTACTTGGCTCAGCAGATCCATCCAGTTGTGTCGCGACTCTGTGAGCCTATCGATGGAACTGACGCTGTTCGCATAGCAGAGTGCCTCGGTATGTTGTTCCTTACCGTAGAAACTTGATGCTTTTTTAAGAGATACAGTACTACTACTACTACTACTACTACTACTAAATGTGTGTTTAGTATTTTTATCTACAAAAAGGAAAACACATTTATAACTATGCTTCTCGTTTTGTTTTATAGTTACAGTATCTTGTTTAGAAACATGGGTTTGGTTAACTTGAAAATGGCTAAATGCCTTTTTCAGACTGCTATTGCATAAAAAAAAAACAGAAGCATGCGTTGGTTTGCGTTTTCTGTAAATAAAAAAATTAGGGGCACCGCTTAAAGTCTCGTAGGAAAAACGTAACAACCAAAACATTATTGCACGCTGGTTTTTTGCCATGTGCATAAACGTGGCATGGTTGTTGACGTAGGAACCAGTCAAGACTCTCTCCTGTCCTTGTTTTTGTAACTCAAACGTGCCATCTAGCACATGCTGTATAGTGCTCTTATCATGTTTTCTTACGCCAATACAGTGAACCCTCGATAACTCGGACCTCGATGTCCCGGACTTCGGATAACTCGGACAGAATTTCAAAAAAAAATTAATATTAATTAAATTATTTTTTGGTCAAAATTATAAGAAAATTGTGTCTGCCTAATTTAAATCCATCGCATTTTATTTAAAAACTACGTAGCCTTTAATATTCCCCCCTTAAAATATGTGGCAAGTTCCGTGTGGTTAAATGTGGCTAGCGAGGCGCGCGAGTAGAGATGCAACTCAGCAAGCGCGCGAGTAGAGATGCAACTCAGCAGGCGACTTCGCTTCTCTATCTTTCCTCCCTCTTCACCGCGCGAGCCAGACACGCACGTGCATCATAAATAAACACTACAGTATGATGCTGGTGAATTGGACGGTAACTACTGGTCACAATGGCACCTAAAGGGAAATTTATTTTGTTCCGGTATGTGCGATAAATTCAAGATTGAAAAACAATTAGTTCCGGACATTAATAAAAAAAATTAAAAGCCATTGGTTTGTATTGCATTGTAGGCAAGGTGGTGAGAGGGTTTTACGGCCCTTTAACGACGTATTACAAGCCGATGAGGGTGAAGTGAGGTGAAAGAACAACACAACATCCATGCCCGAGCAAGGATTCGAACCCAGGGCCTCTCGCAATGTAAACTGGCGCCTAATCCACTATGCTAGAGGCCGGCGCGATATCGAAAAAAAAACAGTGCTTAATAAATTATTAAAAAAAGGGAAGGGGGAGCAGAAAGGGGCATTTACTCCGGGCCGCTCATTCTAGAGGGCCTAGCTTTTGAAAAAGTTAAATGATTAAAATGAATGGGCTTTTATTGAGTTCCCGTTAATGTTGATGGTATCTGTGAAATTTATTTTAAGTGTAAAGTGTGTGTAAAGACG
>PNEQ01027962.1:0-10162 GCA_003012365.1 Medauroidea extradentata | reverse complement strand
TTTCCTGTCTCTTCTTCACCTCATCCTGCCGTGTCGAACAACGGTAAAGCTGTGACGTACCAAGCTTTCTGTCACCCGCGCGAACTAGCTACAGGCTGCCCCAAAAAAGTTGCCATGCGACGATTATGTGATGAAAACTTTTTTACCAAATTTGTTCACTGAAAAATCAGGTGCGACGATTATGCGATGAAATACGGTATATAGAGGTGGACAGCGGAATCAACTTGCAGGAGGATATTGATAGGTTGTGATCTTGGACAGAGGAGAACAGAACGAAGATTAACATGTGCGAAACCAAGTTGGTGAGGTTTACTAGGAAGAGAGTAGTGAGTAGAGAGGTATACACATGGGATGGGCAGAAGACAGATAATATAAAAATCTAGGGGTTGTGATACAGGCTGATCTAAGGTAGACAAAGCAGGTGGACTGAATGGTTAAGAAGAGAAAAGAAGGGCAAGGCATATTGAACAATGGTTTGTCCAGTATTGGAATGTGCTGCAGTGGAGTGAGATCTGTACTTAGAGGTTGAGGGGCAAGAACTGGAGAAGGTGCAGAGAAGGGCAGCAAGATGGATGATGAATGAAAGGAAAAGGCAGGGAGGGTCAGGCTGGTGATGAGGAAAGAAACTTTAGGCCTAGCATGACGATAAAAGAATTGGGATGGAAACCATTGAGGGACAGGACAAGAATTGAAAGACTGGTCAGGTTGTATAAGGTGATGAATATGGAGTGGGATGGGGCAGTTTGGCCTGCAAGCTAAGGGAACTTTTAAAGGAAAAGATACCACTGTGAGAAGATACAGAGGGTGTGGAGGAGAATGGAGAAGAGTAGATAGTCAATGCTGGTGAGGACGGTGAGGTAATGGAATGCACTGCGGGAGGAGTTGACGACTGTGAGGAGGGGGGGGGGGGGTTGGAAGGTTTAGCAAGAGACTGGAGAATCGGAGCAGTGGGGATGAGTAGTAGTCTGCTTGTCACTGAGCACTAGCCCAATTGTGAGTGTAAAAAACTTATACATAATAATAAGAGGAAATCGCACTGATAACACCTTTACTATTGGCAGTTTGCATTCGGTTTCTTAGCTCTGTTTTCTGTAGAGGCTGACAAGGAACATTCAGGTATACACTTCCATAGATACACATTTATTCCATTGTCTGCGTACTGAACAAAAAAATATTTCAATACAATACCTCTGTCTCTAGAAGGCCACACTTTTATCAATAACGACATTTTTCTTTATGAACAAAACGAAACATTCAAATGCAAAACACGTATGTAAATAATTTATTTTCCTAATACTGTACAATGCACAGAACACACGCACTAACATAATCTCATAAAACAAAGTCATGACAAACGTGGAATGCTTTAAGACTGTAACAAGAGATGGGATATACATGACAAATCTCGACAATTAGGTGGAAACAACCATTTAAGGAAGTATTGGAGCAGAGCAAGAACATGGTTGGGCCATACAGCGCAACTGCCTGCGAAAGACTTAAATATTCTTTGTGCACAGTCTCCAACAGACTGCTGTGCAGAAACCCTGCAAGGCTTAGGGTACTACAGAAATTCTGTTGCAGATGGCTTCCAATAATTGTGAGAGAGATACAGGCGTTAAACCGACAGCAAGAAAGGCTACTTACGATGGCAAGTAATGAACGATAAAAAATATTACGGTACCACTGCAGCACGTCATAAAAAAATTGTTTCCACACCAATTCCAGAAATGTTTTAATGCAATAAGTTGAAGGTAACTGGTATATACACACACCTATCTACAACATAGTGTCTGTGAACTAAGGAGAGGTAAGACCGGCCGGAGACAGGACCGTCTACTTGTTGACGGACTGCTCGTAGTTCTTGTGCAGCTCCGGCTTGATGTCGTACACCAGCTCCAGCACCTTCTGGATCACCTACAAGACCAGAGCACGGTGCTACAAAGATTACATATCACTTGCTGCAGCATGTACACTACCCCCAGCTAACGTCTTCACATCACTGTCACTGACAAGAGTACTTCAATGCAAATGTGTTGAATACAGTGCTACAAGAAGACTCTGCATTGTACTTAATTTTTGAGCGGACACTACAAAATTCTTCTAGTTTTAAAAATCATAAAAAAAGGTGAAAGCCTATTTATAACAACAAATGTTGAAATAAAAAAGCAGTGGCATGTTTAGATTTGAAACAAAATTGATTAAACAAAGAGAAAGCACAACCAAAACACATATACAAAATCAAACTAGAAAACCCAGGAAGATAACCATGGGTAAATGATAGAAAGCTAAAAGATGTAATAATTGACTAAAGCAGCACACCTAGAACCTGTCCAATACCAAGCAAGCGTAAATGTTAGCCAATCTACATAATATGTAACTGCAAGGCTATAGCTCTGCTGTTGCTTCATGTGTGTCCATATGTGCTTACAAGATAGTTCTGCTAGGTATATTATCTTATGTGACAAACACAACAAAGTGTGAATAAATACTCTTACTAATAATGAATCCTATGTAATTATACAATAATGCAGTATTACACTGTCTTGATTAGTTAATTACATATTCATCGGCACTAAGCAGTGCAGTGGTTCTATATATGAACATTTGGCAGTAACTATTAACCAATATACCAACAACACCAAACTCGGTTTACACACAACTGTACAATACTAATGTATATACTATAACATGGTATTACAGCAACATACAATTAAAATTCAAGGACTTTTCAAGAACTTTTTACTAATGTATTTCAAGGACCACAGTAAACTACATTCGAAACACCAAATTTATATTTGAATGTTTAAAGTTTTATTTGCAACATATCTTTTACGGTTTCCTCCCCCTCCACCCCCCCCCCCCAAGAACTGAAGTTCACCAATGGTAAATGAACCAGAAATTTTCAATTTGATTTAAAAAAAAACACCATATTTAATGAAACTCCTTCATGGTTATTAAAAAGTTTCAAGAAAATTAATTACACTGAATCACAAAATAAGTACTTTTTAAAGAGACATTTCGTTTTCAAAAAAATTCAGTCAGTTACCAGTTCTAACGTAAACAAATATGGCTGATGCAATGCTCCTGCTTAAGTATTAGCACACAATAGAGTATTTTATTCCCAATTCAAGATACATATTAAAATTATCACGAATCACATACTGTAACTGAATAAATAAAAAATAAGCAAGCATAGTGAAATATTGTACGACACTAATTGCGCAATGTACAGTGCTAGATCGTTGGTACAAAACACTGTTTCTGAAGTGGTCGGGCAACTCAGACTTGAATAACATGGGAGACATTCCGCTTTGCAGCAAGCACTGTACGCTAGCTTCTCTCCCACCTGACACATAATTTATTTTATAGTACTCTCTTAAATACTGCATTCTGTATGGGCCACTTTTCCTTTTCAATGCTCTTTAGTTTACTTTTCTGCACCACTTCTCTTCCAAAAAAAACTTTGCCACTAAACTCTAGCAGATGCAGATTACTACTTGTCTGCGATCACGTAAAAAAACACTGGGCATAATCTAACGTGCTGTGGTATGCCAGAAAGTGAATCAATTTCACAGACACTGCAAAACGTCTGTTATCATCAAGTAAATTATGTTACAGAAATAATGTGTAGGCAAAATATGGTTACATATTTCTGAGAAAGGATTTTAATGTTAGGAAAATAGCTTGAATATTAGGTAAGTAAACCCAAAAATTCAAGGACTTTTCAAGAACTGGATTAAATCAAGGACTTTAGGCCTTTTAAGGACATGGTCAAAGTTCCAGGACTTTCCAGGACCGTAAGAACCCTGTTATAATGATTTACATTCCTTAATAACAACACACACATTCATACCTGCTCTTTGTGAAGGGATACTTGCTTGTTCATTTCGTCAATCTTCACCTTGGTGTCTGCGTCGATGCGTGTCGCAACATCTTCTGTAGTGCCCATGTGCTGAAAGTGGAAATACACTACTGACGAACTTACGTTTATTACACTAGCTAATTAGTATAGGCTGTTCATGATAAACTGAGCACAGCTTACAACTTTCCCCTGTGTCATTGTGTCTCTAGCATATATTTACTACTTTAGATGCCAAAACTTCTACGTAACTAGAAACTAGTGTAAACATTTCTAACCTCTCAAAATTTTACTTCTATAGCTCCAATAAATACTTTTCTTTTTATTATTGTAAGTGTGGTGCAGTGATGACATTAAAGTGAACCACCTATATTGATGTTTACGTGGGAGCTGGCACGTCACTGTTCCCCAAGTAATTATGTACCAACACACATGGCTGAACCATCACCAAAACGCCACCAATGTTTATTTTATGGTTAGGTGCAATTTTCATAATTTTACATTTTTTGAACAAGGATAATCTTGTAAATGTTCTGATATGTTGACAATATTTCCAATGGTTAGATTAGGGGCCCTGGTGGTCGAGGGGTGAGACGTCTCGCCTCCCACCTAGGTGATCATAGTTTGATTCCCGGTGGGGCTGGTGATTGGATTTTCGCACGTAGGAATTGTGCTTGACAATGTATTCATGGCCGACAGGTTTCCTCAGTGATCTCCCGTTTCTCCCGCCCGTACATTCCGGCTCTGCTCCATACATCATGTCACCCCTCACCAGCGCCGAAGATCTGTGTTAAGAACTGACCAAATTCTCTTCACTTTTTACAGTAATTTCAGAAAACAGGGCGGATAAGTGTTTAGACAGAGTAAGTCAATATCTGACAATGGTTGTGTATCAGTTACAAACCACTAGGATATTTGTTTTTATTTTACATAATGTGACAACATCCACATCCCACAAGCACAAATGCTTGTAATCAGAATCAGCTGGTGTATATCTAAAAAATTTTTAAATAGTTTTAAATTATATATTTTTTCTACAAAAACATTAGGCCTACATTTTATCTTGAAGTCCCTACGTTAAAGTTGTTTCCAGGGTTAGCAGTAGAGGTCACTAAGTTATTTTATAGGGTGCTACTCCATGGATTACAGGCACGGAGGCACTGCAACACTCCGTAGAGCGTGATGTCAGACGCGTGGCTATAACCCAGAAGGTGACTCGGGCAGTCAAAACCGTTTTAACTCCTGAAAAATAGACTTGTGTGAACTCTTTTAAAGTGTCCCACTTGCCTACCAACACGTGATCTGTGAATTTCACAAAACATTTTTATCCACCTCGTCCGGTCATAAACCCCAGTCTTTCCAACACTGAGTCCCATGATGCTGTGCTTGTCTTCCTGCCAGGCTTGCCACTTCCACTTCCTTCGAAGACTAATCCCCGAGATAGTTCAACATTAAATATTCAGAATAAAAGTGTTATGTAAATTAATTAGCACATAGATTAAGTTATACAAAACAAAAAAAAATGAAGATTATATTTTAAACAATGATAGTAAATCCCTTGTGTCTCAGACAATACCTTACACATTATACAATTGGTGCTGCAGACGGTGCCACTCACTTTCGGCTTGTGGAATTACGTAACAAACAAAAACATACACTTAACCTAAAAGCAATCAAGTCCCAATGAAAAAGAATTCCAGCAACTTGAGGTACAGGTTAAAACTAAACAAACTTACTTTACAGATTAAAACCACAACTAATGCTCAGCAAGTGGAAGGCGACACCGTACAAAGATTACGTCACTTGACCTCGGTGCACTACATAACTAGGCTTATAAACGTGAAGGAAGCCACGTATATTACAGGTGCCAAAGTTGACAATAAAAATAATCAGTTTTTATCAGAGACTGAATGAATCATAAAATCTGAATACACAGACTACTAGGAAAATGGAGGGTTAACAATTGAAAGCTAGTTTCAACTAGGATTGTGTTAATTAATATGCAATCATTCTGTTCGTAAATCTACTGTAACAAGAACATTTTGTAAACCTTATGGCTGGAGCGATAAGTGTGGGTATGGCTTTTCTTATTTCAATGTAGCATGGTCTTAAATACATATTTCTCCCACACTGCAACACAACACATTCCTTTCAGGGATAACTGAATGGTGTTAAGCATCAGCCAATTGTGCTATAAGGTTAACAGTAAACACATGCTAAAACTACATAGCCTAAGATTTGAAAAAACAGCCTTCCAAAAAATATTTTAGTCCTATAAAGTCAATATTTATAAAATTATATAGGACTAAAATAGAACTGATACAAAGCTGAAGAATATTTTACACATATTTTACAAATAACACAGTCTAGTGATGCATAACACTGTACAATTAAAAAAGTGATTACACTGAATTATTTCAGTTAAGTAGAGGAGAACAGAGCAGGTTAGGAAGTAGACACGGAACAATCAGATATTTGTACATCACAGTTACAACTGTAACAGCAACTTTTGGATAGGCCTCTCCGTGATTTTTGTGATCGGGTCACAGTCAACAGCATTGTTATTTGAAATTAAATCAGTATAATATTTAGAAAAAAAAATTCTAGAAACATCAAAGTACACTCAAAGAAACAAAAATACATAGTGTCCATGTCGCTCATTTTATTCCATTTACAGAAGGTATTATACGAACACTTTCATTGAAATGCTAAAGCTTATGAACATTTAATTTTTCTGTTACATATGTGCACAGATTTATTTGTGAAACTAACATGAACTACTTTCTGATGGTGAGGCAAGAACTGCAGTTTAGTTCAGCTTTTTGATGATGCTACCTTGTCAAAGATAGTAACACCCTGGCAGTCAGCCATAGTACAGAGAATTACATTTATTAAATTAAATTTTTCTTCTTGCAATTGGGCATCAGCCCTGTGGCAAGGATTTGCTTAACCTACCTCTTCTCAATGTTCCAACCCCATCAATCATTTCCTAAACTCCCTCGCTCCCGTCACCTTAACCACATCCCTCGCCAACTCATTCCAATCCTTTACCGTTCTCACCACCATAGTGTTTTTTTCTCTCCCTGTCCTCTTCCCCACTCACTGTATCTTCCCATCATGATCACCCCTTCCCCTGAATATACCTCACTGTATCTTGTCCACCAGTTGTGCCCACCCACCCCCCTCACTACCTTAAACATCCTTACCAGGCGCTCCACTCTCCTCTCTCCCCCCCCTATGTCCACCACTTGTGACCCACCTAGCAGCCCATTTCTGCATCTTCTCAATCTCTACCACCTCCCTTCCCATGTACGGGTCCAAGATGGGCCTCACCATTGTTTTATATCCCTTTCACTTTGTCTGTGCCCCTTAACACCCTTCCCAACAGGGCCAGCGCTCGTCTACCTTTACTTGTAACACACTTCACTTGCTCGCCCCATCTTAAGTAGTCCTGAAGAATAACTCCCAAATATTTATATTTGTTCGCCTCTCCAATCTCCTGTCCTCCCCATCTATATGTCTCTCTGACTACCTCTCTTTTCTGTGTAAATTTCAAAATTTTAGTTTTATTTATGTTAATTTTCATCTAATTTTCCTTCGTTCACTGTTCCATTTTGTTTATGTCCTCCTGCAGACCCCCACCCTCTCCAATCACCTTGTACAATACACAGTCGTCTGCAAAAAGACGCACCCTACAATTTGTGTTTATCCCCAAATCCCCCATCATAATTAAAAAGAGAAGGGGTTCTAGAACACTACCCTGTGGAACCCCTGATGTTACCCTTCCTTCCTCAGAGTGTGTGTCCTACTCGTATTCTCTGGGTTCTTCCTCTCAGATACTCTCCCACCCAGTTTACCACAATCTTATCCTCGTACAACTCGTTCAGTTTTATCATTAATTTTACATGTGGCACCTTGTCGAACGCCTTTCAAAATCCACAAAACAATCATTTACCTGTTTCCTCCCATCCATAGCCTCCCTTATATCCTCCAACAATCCTGCCAACTGTGTCTCACATGAGAACACCTTTCTGAATCTATCGTCCATACTCCAGTTCTCCTCCATTACCCTCACAATATATTCACTCACCAGTCTCTCCATAACTTTTCCAACATTAGATGTTAGGCTCACTGGTCTGTAACTGGCTGGGTTCATCTTCTCTCCTCCCCCCTTGTAAATGGGAACCACTATTGCAGTCGTACATTCTGCTGGCAACTTACCAAGTTCTAGTGATTTGCTAAAAAGTACCTGTAGCTATCTGCACCCCTCACCTTCCCCCATCTTTAACATGTGCTAACTAATGAGCGGTTTGACACGTTTACACTGGTTTTTAGTTACATGGAAGTTTTCATATTAAAAATAATACAGGTAACTACAAAATGGCCAAAAGAAATTTTTATGCAGTGCTCACTTTATAGTGAACGGTATTTTATATTGTTTTATCATGCGTATAAAAATTTAATTACATGTATACAAATTATAGCAAACGCAGCTAACAAAGGTGGCATAAGTGAAAGGGAAGGTCAGTTAACTGTTATTTTCATTTTTAACAGAAACAAAGTGAACATGTGCTGCTCTCTTTTTCCTAAGATGAGAACTACCACAGAATTTTTAACTGTTTGCCGACACATTGGTATCAGTGCTAGCAGCAGCTTAACGATCAGTCGTAGAAACAGCACAACTGTTCAGTCCCAGGCACGACTGTGGTCACAGGTAATAGAACTGCTCTACTACTGGCTGCCTGGTAGCAGTCGCAGTTGAATACAAAAGCTGCACAATGATTGGTTGACCAGTAACAGTCACAGCTCAGTGTAGCTTGTGTACTAATATATAAAAGTATTAAAAGTGCTAGTAGTTTCTGAACTGCTCTTCTAAACACAGATATTTCACACTGTGAATCAATATTCGCAACTGCTATTTAAAATCTGTGATAAAATTACAGTTCATGATTTTGCCGCCCATCTCTTGTAAGCAGTCTATGCTTGTAAGAACTGCGAGGGAAAGGAATGTGTTTACAGCACGGTTTGGCTACTGTGAAGGGGTTGGCAAATTTATAAAGGGTTTCGAGAGGTGGCAGGAAGGAGTGATTTTGCAACAGCCCAATTGCAAGTATTTATTATTTAGTATAGTATGTCATGTTTCATGTAAAGTTACTTTTTAATGGTATTTTTCTATGAGTAAGACTGTCTTCTGTAAAAGCACCTAAATGCAGCAAATGAAACTCATTTTTCACTTTAGAAAAACCGCCTCACCTTGGCTTGGAACTCTTTAAATTGCTTTTCTCTTTCTTGTTTATATTTTTCAATTTCATCGTGCGCCTCCTCCTTCGCTTGTTTCAGTCTGCGAGCTTTCCCTGAAATACAATAAGTTGAAGGTTTATAACCATTTTCATCTAGGTCACGCCCCTTTACAGCTGACCTCGACAAAGGCATACATTCAGAAAGAAATAAACACTATTCAATACAATATACGGGCATTACAAGTACACTCACTTTTCCTGGCCTCTGCTACCTTCTCGGCTGCCCTTTTCTCAGCAGCCAACAACTGCTGAATACCTTGCGTCTGACTGGCCATGATAGCAGAAGAAAATTTTTACACGATTACAGCTGGTTGATGGCCGAACAGACAAGACAGCAAACATTTGCACATCACGTGATCAAGACGTAGTCGGATACATTCCGAAACCTAAAAATTTATTCGAATATAATACCTGTCGTATGCCACTGATATAGACCATGTTGTATGCTCAATTGAAAAATAAATTTATATCTATAAACATTTTTTTTTCTGACAGTAACATTTGGTCATGTAATGTCATAAAAATGATATTGTGGAGAACCTAAACACAATGATAAAGAAATATCAAATTAAAAATCAAAGATGGTGGTCAATGTTCCATCTTAATATTTTGTCTCCTTGGGATGCAGAAATTGAATTTAAAAAGTTTTATTATAGTATATTGCGAATTAATAAAATTATTATAAATCCATTTGTCGTCTGTATGATAACTAATATGTGCAAGAAATGGCTAAAATATTATAAATAAAAGATGGGGAATATTTTCAACCTTCGTATGACTGCTGACTTTTATTTCCATGTCCGATTAATTCAATTCAATTTATTTTCGTCCAATTTGATCATACAGCAATTATGATATAGGACATGTCAAAATTTTGCAATAACAATACACATATTGTACAATAAAGACTGTTGCATAATAAAATACATCTAAAAAGCTTGCAAACATAACACATAAAATTTTTGTTATTTTTTAGAACAAGACAATTATAACACATTAATAT
>PNEQ01027961.1:0-10257 GCA_003012365.1 Medauroidea extradentata | reverse complement strand
GCACTTCACCGCTGGGCGGCGGGAACACTCAGAGAATACAAAAACGTCGCACTTCACTGCTGGATGGCGGGAACACACGGAGAATACAAACACGTCGCACTTTACTGCAAGACGGCGGGAGCACTCTGAGAATACACATACGTCGCACTTTACTGCTGGAAAGCTGGAAAACTCGTGAATACACACACGTCGCACTTCACTACTGGACGGCAGGAACACTCGGAGAATACACACGTCACACTTCACCGCTGGGCGGCGGCAACACTCGAAGAATACATACATGTCGCACTTCACAACTTTACAGCAGAAACACTCGGAGAATACACACACGTCGCACTTCACCGCTGGGCGGCGGGAACACTCGGAGAATACAAACACGTCGCACTTAACAACTGTACGGTAGGAACACTCGGAGAATACACACACGTCGCACTTCACCGCTGGGCGGCGGGAACACTAGGAGAATACAAACACGTTGCATTTCACAACTGTACGGCAGAAACACTCGGAGAATACACACACGTCGCACTTCACCGCTGGGCGGCGGGAACACTCAGAGAATACAAACACGTCGCACTTCACTGCTGGATGGCGGGAACACACTGAGAATACAAACACGTCGCACTTTACTGCTAGACGGCGGGAGCACTCTGAGAATACAAACACGTCGTACTTTACTCCTAGTCGGCGTGAGCACTGTGAGAATACACATACGTCGCACTTCACCGCTGGAAAGCTGGAAAACTCGGTGAATACACACACGTCGCATTACACAACTGTACGGCAGGAACACTCGGAGAATACACACACGTCGCACTTCACTACTGGACGGTAGGGAACACTCGGATAATACAAACACGTCGCACTTCACTGCTGGATTGCGGGAACACTCGGAGAATACAAACACGTCGTACTTTACTGCTCGTCGGCGGGAGCACTGAGAGAATACACATACGTCGCACTTCACCGCTGGAAAGCTGGAAAACTCGGTGAATACACACACGTCGCACTTCACTACTGGACGGTGGGAATACTCGGAGAATACAATCACGTCGCACTTCACTGCTGGATGGCGGGAACACACGGAGAATACAAACACGTCGCACTTCACTGCTGGATGGCGGGAACACTCGGAGAATACAAACACGTCGTACTTTACTGCTCGTCGGCGGGAGCACTGTGAGAATACACATACGTCGCACTTCACCGCTGGAAAGCTGGAAAACTCGGTGAATACACACACGTCGCACTTCACTACTGGACGGCGGGAATACTAGGAGAATACAATCACGTCGCACTTCACTGCTGGATGGCGGGAACACTCGGAGAATACAAACACGTCGTACTTTACTGCTAGTCGGCGGGAGCAGTGTGAGAATACACATACGTCGCACTTCACCACTGGAAAGCTGGAAAACTCGGTGAATACACACACGTCGCACTTCACTACTGGACGACAGGAATATTGGGAGAATACACAAGTCGCACTTCACTACTGTACGGTGGGAACACTCGGAGAATACACACACGTCGCACTTCACTACTGGACGAGAGGAACACTCGGAGAATACACACGTCGCACTTCACTGCTGGGCGGCGGGAAAACTCGGAGAATACACACACGTAGCACTTCACCGCTGGAAAGCTGGAAAACTCGGTGAATACACACACGTCGCACTTCACTACTGTACGGTGGGAACACTCGGTGAATACACACACGTCGCACTTCACTACTGTACATTGGGAACACTCGGAGGTTACACACACGTCGCACTTTACTACTGGACGGCTTGAACACTCGGCGAATACACACGTTGAACTTCACTGCTGGTCGGCGGGAGCACTCGGAGAATACACACACGTTGCACTTTACCGCTGGAAGGCGGGAGCACTCGGGGAATACACACATCGAGACCTGGCGTTATTTGTCAAGAATTTTATCTACCGTATTTAATTGTCTTCTTTCTAAAATTCTAGTTATTTCTCAATAATGTTCATTGATTATCTGTGATAACTATTTTGTATATCTTTCCTGGATTTATTAAATTTTGTTAAATACTTGTTTTCGAAACATCTGTGTCGACTATTATTTTTCTTTATTTTTGCTGAAATCACTCAGTTCTCAATTTTGGATTTACGTGTAGAGTTAATCATTTATTAGGAAATGTAATTTCAGTTCTTTTACTAATTTAATTTTTTTGATAAGAGGCGATAAACCCTGTAGGGAGCTAGCGATCTTCTGCAGTATCTCATTATTTAGTTTATTTTTAGGGAGTGTTCTGCTCCACAAATTTTTTTCTTACAGATTTTCGTTGATTTGTTTACGAGCTACGCTAAACAAATTACTTCAATTCTTTAGGAGAGACTTTTAAATTTTCAACGCAATTTTAATTAGTTTATTCACTGGGTACAGCTAACATACCAATGACCTACGCAACTATATTGCCAAAATACGTATAATTTACATTAAATACCAGAATTAATCTTCCATAAAAAATACCAAAATAATACGTAAATATTGCAATGCCATACTACCCCCCAACCACTTGGGGAATATCCCAAAATTATTCCATGCAGTTCCTATAAGAACATGGCATTGGCCAAAACACACAGTAGCATAAAAACAATACAAAATTTCTAACCCCGAACAATGTATATGTGAACAAATACATGAATGTATAAACATGGATTTTAGTAAAATTATTCTGTAACAAATCTATATTTTCCTAAGAAATATAATAAATTACTAACACTGCTGAAGAAATTATTAACACAGCTGAAATAATATAATCAAATACTTATTTTTACAACAGAGTACAGATAATTACACAGATAACCATCGCTCTACCTCAAGAGCAAATTATCTTACCATACACTTACCAACAGTTCTTGAATTGTCCATATTGTTACACAAAATACCTTTGTTTAAATCTTATATTTTAATTTTGAAAATTATAAATACTCCATGGTTTAACTAGGACAAACTGCTGCCTGACCGTTCAATCTCAGAAACCTCCCACCTCAGGTAATGCTACTGTTCTGACAAAACAACTCCTCTAGAACTTTACGTAAGCATCTACATTCTATTCAACAACACGACACTGCAATATAAACATTCAATAAGCATTATGAAATATTAAATGCATACTCAATAAACATCACTAAATAGCATTAATGTAAACCTCATAAAATCAACAAACAAATTATTTAGTTAAATTTACAAGTAGATGTAGACAACTGCTCAGTTCCACTATTGTCCCTACACCTTTACCAGGGCCTTATAAAGTAACATGCTAGTTGGTACCATTTACTCGATAAACATATTTCCTTCAATATCTTCAATACAGTACAACCCTTCATATAACTTAAAAAACGTATTTATATGTATATCATACTGGGATAAAAGGTAATGGGAAGCTATTAAAACTTCATCACCTACTTCAAAATTTACACTCTGTGCACTTTTGTTCCATTTTCGCCCTGTATTCTTAGCCTTTAGATCTAATCTTTACTGCACCTTTGTTGAAATCTTTCTTGTCAACAATGTAACTGGGATAATGCACAAAAGTTCTATCACAATTTCTGATTTTCCTTAGCCCATAACTTAAATGGGTGTAGCCGGCGTACTTTCGTGGCAAACACAGTTAATAAGTGTGTGTACTTCCCCCACCATAACAGCCCACTTTATGTAATGTTCATGACATTACAACCGAAACAATCTACCCAACTCTCTCATCACACGTTCCACTGGATTTTCTGATGGGTGGTACACTGTGGTATAGCCATCAGTAATTCAATACCTAACACAATTGTCAGAGTTTTCCACTTATCACTTCTGAATTGTGGTCCATTATCAGAAATAAACTTTCTTTGGTGGTACATAATGATCCATTACTTTTTCAGTTATTTATTGGGAGGTTATAATTTTTGATAGAATACAGTTTTACAAACTTGGAAAATACATCAAGTAACACTATAAGATACTGTATGCACCTTTTGTCTTTTGGTAACGGGACAAATAAATCTATACAAACTACTTCCAGAGCTTAGTACCCAGAACATGTCCCATGATACCTTGACATTTTCTGTTTAGCATTTTGGTTATGGCACATAACAAGCATTTACCATTACTTTTGACACAATTCTATACATTTATCGGAAAATACAAAGCTTCTGAATGTATTACATATTATATAATGTATATTGAATGTCCACATTCAATATACATTATTTTACTTATGTCCTCTCTGAGAGCATCCGGTATACATATTACCCATGTAGAACACACATTGCTAACATTTTTTAATAAATACCCATCCCTTTCCTGAAATGTTTCCTGAATTATATCTAAACAATAGTCAGAACTTAAGGCCATGCTCCCTAGTTTCAATGTTTTTTAGCGATATTAATTGTTTACGCCTAAACGAGAGCAGATATTAACAATTAGTCTGGCAGTTTTGTTTCAAATCGCATTCTCCGTGTTAAATGAATTCTCCAAGGCAGTAAATACTATGCTTTTAGCTAATTATGTAATTAACGAAATTGTGGTTAATTGACTTTTTAGTCGAAACCATAAAACTTCTTGCTTCGAAAAAATTACCTATTATGGCAAAAACCATGTTGAACAAAACTGCCAGACAGATGTTTGATATCTGCTTTCGTTGAAGCTTAAAACAATAATTATCGCAACCACAGTAGAAACTAAAGAGTGCGGCCTTAATTACTCTACTCAACTAGAATCTTGCAAATTTCCACTATTTAACCGCTTTGCACATATCTTGCTTCGCTTCTTTCAGACTCTCCCTAAGACTTCTAATTTGAAATTCTCTAGCTCGAGTGGTGGCAATGTCCGTCCTACTCCTCGACAATGCATCAGTGACGACCTGAGTCTTACCTGGGATATGTTCAATTCTATGGTGGTACTCTTGTAATGCAAGTATACAATGAGTAATTCTACCATGAAGCAGTTTACACGACTGTAAAATGCACAAAGCCTGATGGTCGGTCAGTACAGTAGTATCTCTGCCGTAAATATAAATTCTGGATTTAGAACAAGCAAACACAATGCTTAATAATTCCTTTTCAGTAATTCTATAGCTGGTTTAAGCTGCATTTGGAGCTCTACTAGCAAATCTAATAGGTACTAGTTCTCCTTACCGATTTACCTGAAATAATGTAGCTCCTATAGCTTCCTCAGAAAAATTACATGCATTATAAAATGTCTAGTCCAAATTAGCATGGTGTAGTAAAATTTCCCTTCCCAATTCTATATTTAATTTATTGTTATGAGAGTGGTGCTATCTCAGAGTTCCCATGTACATAATCTATGGCAGGAAGTCCTTGACGATACGACAGAACTGATTACGGTTTTCTTGATACAGATATTCCTGAATAGCTTGTATTCTATTAGAAACCTTCAACACTTACTAATTTGCCTAAAAATTTAATTTCTTCTTTTAAAAAAATTCATATTTAGCTATGCTGGCTGCCGTTTCCCCAGCTTGAAGTTTCTGTAGTACCCATTGTAAGAGTTCACAATGTTCTTTGAAAGTTCTAATTGCAATGAGAATATCATCTTCAAACACTGTGACTTGTTCTAAAATTTCTACACGTAATACTTTTCCAGACCCTGAATAAAATGACTGAAATATTTAAATCAAACCGTAACCTTTTAAAACAGTACGTTTTGCATTGGTGTAAAAAAAACTGAGTAATGCCTAGAAGGTTTACCCAAAGATATTTACCATTAGGAAGCTACTAAATCAATTTTTGAGGAATAACTACAGCCTTAAAATTTCTGCAATAGTTCATCCATCGGCTTCGGTGACTGCCGATCTGGTACTAAAATTTTGTTCAACCATTGAGCATCAAGGTACAATCTGACCACCCACCCACCAATATTCTTCACCACAACAATAGGATTTAAATATTCTGAAAAATGCCTCTCAGTAATGTCAAGATCAATCATATTATGAATCTCCTGTTTAACTTTAGGCTGCAAAGTATGTTCAGTAGGATGTGGTCTTTGAACAAAAGGTTTGTGTCCTCTAACTTCAGGTGTACATTCATACTTACAATTTAATCCTGGTAAATTTGCAGATGCCCTATGATCTGTCCTTAAAATTCCTTTCAATATTTCTTTTTCCTCACTGGTTTCCCCTTGCAAGTTTACCTTCCGTAACTCTTCCTGAGTGCAATTTTTTTCTTCAAAAAAATTGCAACACCGCTTATTCTCATAATTTTCCTCCTCAACAATAATTCTCAAGTTACACGAGAATGTCAAACTACTTTTTCTCTCAAACATAATTTTCTCTCCTGCAACTTCTACAAAATTCTGTATATAATTGATAACAACACCCTATTCTTGCAGCCAATCGGCTACTAACACAAGATAAACACTTAACTAAAATGTTACCCACATTACTTTCCCTGCAATGGTAATTTCCAAAGCAATTTGTTTCTATACATTTTTATTTCGAGCTCCTGTAGCCCCTACCGCAGACACATTAGATACTGGCAATGTTGCAATTAGGGCCTACACTTAATACACAATTTTCTAGAAATCCTAAACATTATTCAGACATAGCAGTTCAGTATTTGACTTCCGGAACCAACAAGCATTTGCAAAGGTTTCCCTGAAGATACTAAATACACTTTTATATTAGGACATTAATCTCTCTTTCAATGTACTATTTCTGTCTCAGATTGATTTTCTTCAAGTAACAATCCTCCCTTATTACAAGTTTAAATCATGCTCATTTTTTCTCAGTCTATTTTCCCTCTTGCCTAATTTCCCTCTGACCTCTACCCATTCGGCTTCCTGTTCACATCCTCTCGTTTCCCAACACACTGGTGTTTGCATTTCTTTTCATTTTCTTTCACCTCTGCACGAACGCTTTCTAAATGCTATCCGATGAATGGCTTTGACCAAAACATTTCTCAACATTTTTCTCAAAATTATGTTCCTCCTCCTGTACCTGTCATTCAACACCCTGAATATCTTATATTTTCATTATTTTTTTACCCAAAACTGTTAAATTTATCCTGCATTGATTGCAATTCTTTTCTCCCTGACTATTAACATTTTCCTGCTGCTGGACCTGTAGATCACTTATAGTTGACCGTGCTTCCTGAAAATTGGGTTCTACTATCTTGGTTATAGCCTCACAATCCTTAAGGCAGAAGCAGAGTCAAATTCCTTATAGCTATGCAATCATTAATATGGTAAGTCGATAGCGCCATAGAAATTGCTTCAGAAACTGCTATAATATTCCGAAATGATTGATTCAAGTTTTATATAAAAGAAGAATATGTGTAGTTTATTATAGTTTAAAATAAACCTCTACAACATCTTTATTTTAAGCATAAATAAATAAACAATGAAAATGTGAATTTCTGATGTAAGAGTCAAGGGATTTCCAGTCTAAATGTGTTACAAATGTATCACATAAAAATACTTCAACAAACATATATTTCCATATATTTTCAATAACTGATAGTTACACAGTACTGATATAACATGTTAGAAATGCATTAAAAAGTTAATTTGATTAAAATCAAATGCACTACAAATTAGGGCTTCAGATTCTATCTATTTGATTTTAAACCTGAAATCTGTGTCGGACACAAACGTTTTTACATACGAATTTAGATGTCGCAATATTATTTATCTTAAATTAATAAAATATACAACAGCGATTAAAATAAGCCTACAATTATAGAAAACCAAAAATTTTCATAATCTTTAGTGGAAGGAGCTGCAGTCCCAGTTGAGTGACAGAAGTTGGAACTACTTAAAGAACCTCACATATGAATGAATAGGAGAGCAGATAATGGCTTGTAGAGTATGGCGAAGAGAACAGGAACGCCTGATGCCTAGAAGGATGGGGGGGGGGGCGGAGGGCACCTGTGTAACACAACAACAGTTTGGAGAAGAGGCAGGACTGTCGGAAAGGGAGGGGTGCGGGAGATATGAGACACATGTCTGACAACCACAACACCCCACCTGCAATACGCGAGTGCTTGGTTTGTTTACGACTGAGCAATACACCAATACGTACATTGTAACTGCCAAGAAACAAGTCTCGCATACCAGTACTAACACTGTAGAATGGATCATGATCACGTTACATCAGGCTCTAGTAGAGGCTTCGCGAATTTCTGTGCCTTTCGTTGTGTTAGGCATTATCAAACGATGAAGCTGAATGACTCGCGGAAGAAAATGTTTGTTTTCATATTTCTTATGTTATAAAATGTTGTGATATTCCAGCCTGGTTCTATACAAATTATTTGTGCCCCGAGCACAACAAATCAGAGGCAAGAAAAGCTTTCTTTGAAATGAGCAAGTATTATGTCTCCATTAATACTGCTATTACATTTTAGCTGCGGTAAAATTTTACAAAACTATGAGTTGATGACATTTGTGATAAATAATTACTAATGCTTTCACCAAATTATGCCATGCCTTTTTTTTCTTACGCTACAGAACATAATACCACGTTAAATATTTGTACAAACATGGTAGTGGTAATGTCTGACAAATTTTAAAGCCGTTCACTTGAGGAATTTCAATAGCGCGACGCGTCACACACGATACTAGCCGCTAGCGACATGTTTCTGTCGCAACATTTCCCTGATAGAGCGATGAAATATTGATGGTCGCTGGTGTCACTTTTACTTGTGCTGCCATCTTAATGAATTAAAGGGACAATTTCAACAAAATACAGAGCTTATACTTAGTCAATTAAAAGTATCATAATCGAATTACCTTCTCAGTTTTCAGTCTTAAACAGTAAGTAATAAGTAAATTGTCTTCAAAGGCGGCGAATGTGGCGACGAGGGTCGTGACGTATGTCTTCTGTGTACTCACTCTACACTATGGGCATGCTCGAGCATGTACACTCGGGGCCCGGCTGTGGTCGACACTGCTACGATTGGCTACCAGTGACGTCAGTGGAAGATGACCAGGATTGGAGATGACTGGCGGAAGTGTGCTGCGCCATCTATTCTACTTCCAATGACGCCCGAGGATCGGCAAAGTTTGAATCGTGCCAAGCTATGTGATTGGTGAAAGATGGGACAGCATCACGTCTTACTATATTGCGAAGCAGGGCTACTAACCTGGATTGTGGTACCCACGTTTGCCACCAGCAAGTGCCACCATTCATTTCCTGCCTGCCCTCTCCAAGAAGCATCTAGAAACGTGTCATCTTCCTGGGTTCCTATTGGCTGGCCGGGAAATGTGGGGATGGAAGACACGCTATAAATGCTTGCATGGACTAGCGAAGATCAGAGATGGCGAATCTTTGAACTTGTATTTATGCTGTATTTAAGTTAAGTATTAAGACTAAGTTATGTAGGTTTTCTTGTTCAGGAGAATTTTGGAAAGGATATCTATGAGAAGTTTATTATTCATAATTTTTCTTGTAGCTATTATAATATTTGGGGAACCGGCGCAGTGCCTAACGGCGCTATCCCTAACACGCATTTTAGGCATTACGCCGTTAGGCACTACGCCGTTAGGCACTGTGCCGTTAGGCACTCCGCCGTTAGGCACTGCGCCTTTAGGCACTACGCCGTTAGTCACTGCGCCGTTAGGCACTGCGCCGTTAGGCACTCCGCCGTTAGGCACTACGCCGTTAGTCACTGCGCCGTTAGGCACTGCGCCGTTAGGCATTCCGCCGTTAGGCACTGCGCCAGTAAGTGAAATCAATATTTCTCTACTGACACATTACGTTGAAATCCATTTGATATAAAAATATACCTTTTAATTACCAATACAATAGGATTATAGGATAAAAGTGTCACTACAGTCGAACATAGGAATAGTTCTAAGAGTTGTTACATGATGTCGCTTGAGTAGCAGGAGCGAAAACAGTACCAGAATGAGTCGTATGATGTCGCCACAGAAAACCGAGGTTGGATGTTGAGAAAAATGTCAGGTGTCACGACAGGTAAACATAGGAATAGTACTTATGATTGTCACACGATGTCGCTGGGGTAGAAGAAGCGGAAATAGTGTCAGAATATGTAGCACGGTGTCGCCACATTGGCGTTATGACGTGTACACTGGATAGAGTACACGCCGTAATGCCTAAAGGCCATTTCACACGATCAAATATTTATTGAATACAATTTATTGAATTCAATGGATTTAACACTATACACATTACAGACATTCAACTAATTTGATTCAATAAACATTGAACTAACCACTTGAAAAAATATCGTATTGTTTTTAACCAAATAAAACAAAAA
>PNEQ01027956.1:0-25772 GCA_003012365.1 Medauroidea extradentata | reverse complement strand
AACTCTACAGTTGCTTCTCCGTCAACTGTTTTGGCAAGCACAACCATTTTTCGATACGCTTCTTCCTTTTTATATTTGTTGCTGTATTCAGGACTTTTTACTTTCCACAGTTCAGGTAAGGACTGATACAAGTTAATGAAGTCAGTCATGAACTCCACTGAGTTCAATCGTTGTGCAGACGCCATTGTTGACAACCCACAAATGCCCCCGCCTCAAGAAACAGACTGCTTCGTGTGACACGCTCACCTTCTCTCTCGCACACCGGCCCATTGCTGCGCATGCGCATGTCAGTATTGGAATGAACAAGCCCACACACGCTCAGTTCTTTCGCAGTTCTAACGTGCCATCATTCCGGGAATTCAAACAGGTTTGATTTTTCGTTCCCGGCGTGTCAGTCCTAAAAATGGCGTGTCACGCCAAAAAATGTGGTGTGAATCGGCCCACACACGGTCGGTTTTGGAATGAACTGTAGGAATGACAGTCCCGGCTTCACGCCGGAACTGATCGTGTATGGGCACCTTTAGTGAATCAATGACTGAGCATAGTGGAGCAGACACAGAGCTTGGTGGAGCATTGACCGAGCTTAGTGAAGCAATGACTGAGCATGGTGGAGCAGACACTGAGCATGGTGAACCAGTGGTAAAACACTCACCTCGTATTCGGGAGGACCTAGGTTCGATCCTCAGCTCCTTATTTCGATATTTAAGGATATTATAAAATCACACCAGGCGAATGATGGAATGGTTCCTTAAAACAGGCTCTGGACGACTCCTTCCTCTCTTCCCCGTGTACCTTTACCTAAGCCTTGTGATGTTCGAGGGCACGTAAAGCGGACTTATAACACACATAAAACATATTTATCAGCAGAAGCTTTCAACTTATAAAGATTAAGTTGTACATAAAGTATAAACGTCTGTGGAAAACTTGGTAAATTAGTTGTCAAGTTGAAAATGTATAGTTTACAATTTTTTATTTACTGCTTATGAACTACACTCTTCGTACATACTTAATTCTCTGGGGTTAACTACCCACTTTACTAAAAAACAATATTATATGAAATTACAAAATTAACCGGGCAGTAGCATTGTCTTATAGATGATCTGGTAAAGCACAACATTATACAAATTTACAGTATTTATTACAAGCTTTGCGCCTTTGCTATCATATTGACAAAAGGTACACATAAGTCAAACATAACTTTCGCTTTATTATTATGAAAAACTTGTAAAATGAAACATTTCAGAGATTATGCTATTCAATGACAATCATTAAAAAAATTATAACTCTTTTTTTAAGTACGTCTCAGACACAGTAAACTTCAACAATAAGTGTATGTTTTCGCTTATATGTTACAGCTAAAGCTGAGTTCGTTGCATTAATCATAAGTTTGGTACTGAGACAATGGCATCTTAAGAAGTCTGGTACAGGGACAACGGCGTCTTAAAATAATAAGTAAAGTGATAAAAATTTTATTTAACACAAATAAAAACCCACATACATTTCTCAATAAGAGTCAACTACTATGTGTGGTTAACTTTGATAGTTATCAAAAATCTCCATATTTTTATAACACACTGAAAATATTTTGTGTATTTTGAGTCAAGAATTTGTTAGACAGCATAGAAGCTTTGCCAAAGAGAAGTGGTATGGATACGTAATGGATAGACTGGTCCGCAGCTTAGTTTTCTGTACAGAAGATTTTAGCTTTCCGTGGGTTGGGAAAGTGCGGAGAGAGTGTCTAGACAGATGTTTTCTATCGATTGTACGTACAATTTTTTCAGTGTTCGTTGATTTTGTAACTAATAATTTCGATACGGCAATGACTGTTACAACACTATCTTGTTCTTTAACATATGCAATAATGTAACAGTAGTATAATTATGTTCCTTTTGGGACAGGATTCGGAGAGAGGTGCCACGCGCGAGTGAGGTGTCACCTGCCATGTTCTGACGTCATGGCCACGGCCGCCATGTTGAATGGCTGTAGACGACGAGGAAACTTTCGTATGTTCCGGAAAATATGAATGTGTGTTTGTGGCATCGTGTGTGGCATAGTAACATGTTACGGACTGCTGTAATGACGCTCCACAGCGACATGATCCTGTCCGCGCGCTTTCAACCATATGTCATGTATTGCGATCTGTAGCGCAGAAACGGAGCGTTTTAGGACTTATGTCTACATAATTTTTTTTTGTTCCTCTACATGTGATAATTGTTTCCCCAAAATTTTCACATGGAATTTTGCAACACTGTATATTGTCATGCGGTCTCTCTAATCTTAGTGTTAAAAGGGCTCAAAGCACTGAACAGGAGCAATGCACTCCAAGTGCAGCTGACATGTGTACACTCTGTGTAACATAAAATGGAAACGTAGACTAACTAATAGAATTTAGTTATTATGATACATAGCTCTGGCATAAACGAAAACTCAGATGGTAAGCACATAATCAGTGGCTTGGAAAAATATAAAACTTCATCATCTAATTAGATAATTCCTATACAGGACCAGTCACCTCGCGATAATGAACTAAATAATTATTATTAAATTCAAATTAAGTAGGTACTGTGTTTATAAAATTGAGAAATTACTGTAGTCAACACCAAATTTTGAAAACTGAAAAAAAAAAAAACCACATGTAATAAGTGAGTAAAATTTGTAGATAAAAGTATCACAGTTAATGTAGTGAAACTTTATGAAAATAACAATAATGGGATTAAGTAATTTACAAATTGAATTTTAAAAAAATTCATTCTTGTTTGAAATTATGTGATTAAATTTTGACAAACTAAATTAACACATGGAAAGCTACTTCGCACTTACGAGTTGTTTATTAATTTAATTCTCAGTACCATCACGGTCATGATTATAACAATTTATATATGACTAACTAACTAGACTGAGGCTTAAACATAATTTTAGTAAACTTTCAATACGAACTTTTACTTTAAAATTACCAACGTACCTGCAACAAGTAAAACTTATACATCTAAACTCAAATGATAATTTTAAATCTTCAGCTGGCGCCAGCCTTGCCAGGACCCTCATCGTCCCGACGTCCGAACGACCGCCCTTTAATGTTATTCTGGTGGCTGCTCCCCCTTGATATCGTCCCTTCGAAGCCCGGCATCCTCTCGAACCAGCTGTGGACCAACTCACTCCTTGATAACGACGACGAAGGGGTGCGCTCAGCCTTACCCTTAGCGAAACGTGGAGCTCACGATAGTTACATCTTAACACCTCGCCGGCCACGCCAGAACTCTCCGAAAAAACGTTTTCTACTCCACTTTCCTTACGCCCGAATCTACTGAACAAAGCAGTCCTTCTTTGGCAATCGGTAGTTAGACACTCGCTGCGACGCCCTGTTTTCGCAACAGACAGTTAGTGTTGAGCAAACAAAAGTTGCATCTCGACGGGAAAATGAGGTCTAGCTCGCCCCCGAACGAAATTAACTCATCGCCCTTCGAAGTCAGCACTGAGTTGCACATACAACGTCAGTCAGTAGTGAAACCAGCAAGGCCCTAGTGGCGCCCAGCCGAACAAAGAAAAGTGAGACAACTAAAATTTAAAAGTAAACTACCGAAAATTTCCAGCCATGACACGTGACCATATATAATACTCAACCACATGTACACACATACGCCTATAAAAACACACTCAGTCCAGGTCACAATTTAAGCCATGTAAAGCGATACGTAAACTAACTAATGGATGTTGTGGTATGTCTGTAAGTAAGTTGAAGTCTTCATGACATTTCTGCAGTAAAGCACGTCAAATTTGACACATTATTGGAACTGCCATTTGTGGTAGCGTATTAGTTCTAAACTCATTACATAAATGTGGAAGGAAGATTATGAACGTATTCTTGTAAGCAGTTATTTCCTTTTTATATATTTTTGCACGTAGTACTTTTCAAAAAAGTTCAAGCACAAAATAAGAGCCTGATTTCCTCAGTGTTTTATGCAAATAATTCTCACGAATTTAGTTGTAAGCATATTGAAACTTCAAAAATGTCCGTGGCCAGTTAGCAAATCAGGAATGTGTTATTACACGTAAAATAGGAATAAAAAATGAAAAAATCAATTGGTTTGATTACACGGGGTAGTAATCCCTCGTTGCGCTGTTTCAGACTTAAGGAGCCAAATATCTTTCCAACGTGTGTCGCTTATTAGCAACGTGACATTAAAATTTTTGATTTTCCGCTTTGGTGGAGTGAAAGATTTTTGTTAGCGCTTAACATAGAGGTATTCAGCGCTAGCGAGGGGTGACATGAGATGAGTATGGAGCAGCGCCTGAATGAAGGGGCGGGGAAAATGTGAGATCATTTTGTTCAGCGCTTAACATCGAGGTCTTCAGCATTGGTGAGGATTGACATGAGGTGAGTGTAGAGAGGCACCGGAATGAAGGGGAGGGGTAAACGAGAGATCCTTGAAAAAACCCTCAGAACAACGGCATCGTCCGGCACGATTCCCACATGCGAAAATCCGGGGACTGGCCCCGCCGGGAATTGAGCCGGGATTGCCTTGGTGGCAGGCGAATGGTCTGACCATTCGGCCACCGCTGCCCCTTCTGCTTCGGGCCTCGTGGATTTCTATACCCGAGTGGTTAATGGAATCGCGCTTATTTGAATTATCCGATGTCACGTTATGTATACCAATAACGTCCTCCAAAACTGTTAGAAAATTCAAGTGTCATAGCTTTTCTATTGACTTGTGAAATACTTTCAAAATTAATGTTACAACACTAAAAACTTAAAATAAATAAATTTTAAACGAATTTATAGTACTTAAAATCCCAGTACATGTCAATTCAAATATTTTTGCAGGTGCATTGCATACCGTTCAAATTCATGAATTGTAATTTCATATTAAGGTATAAGTACAATGTAAGTTTACAAGTGAACTTGCTTTAAATTTTTTTGATTATAAAGGCAACTGACATGTCCTTAGAATTACAAATTTTAAATTATAAAGACTATTAACACGTTTTGTATGGTTATTTTTTTCTAGAAACACTAAGCCAAAATTAAATTCATGTCGGCATGGCTTAGCATTTCAAAACACTGTCAAAGTACCCGAGTAACAACATATGTTGGCCCAAAGATTGAAGATTGGTTGGAAATGTTAGAAATGTGTTGTGTTGAAAAACATACGTTAAACCATCCGTTCGATTTTGGTTGGCAAATATAGAAATGGGTTGTGTAGGTAAACTTCTATAAAAGAAAATCGATCCAGCATAATTTTCCAGCCAAAAACAAACATAGTACGTTATAGTAAAATAATGCAGAAACATGTCATAATATTCATAACTGAACCTATTAATCAAAAGGAAACGGCTAAAATATTATTTATTGTAATTTTCGTTAGTACAATGATGGCAAATGTTGAAAAGATAACCGTTGGTTACTAGCAAATAGACTTATGTTGACCCAACGTTATTTTACAGCCACTCGTTGGAAGATTGCTTGGAAAATGTTCTAAATACAACTGATTATAATTAGCAAATATGAGTATTTTGGACCTATATTGTTTAGAAACAAAACTACATAAAAATATATTTCGTTAAAATGTTGCTACAACATGGAATAACATGCAAACAATACCATATTTATTAACAGAAAACTGCTAAAATATAGTTTATTGTACTTTTTATGTTAGTTGCTAGAGTACTGAAGAATGCTGGAATAGATAAGCGTTGGTTAAAAACAAATATGGCCATGTTGGGTCAATGTTATTTTACTGTCAGTATCCATTTGAATAAATTTAATGAAAATAATGCTGAAACATGCAATAACATGCATATAATACCATACTTGTTAAAATAAAACTGCCAAAATATGGTTCCTTTCAACTTTTTATTTGTTGGTTGAGTGCTGGAAAAATTTTGGAAAGACAACCATTGGTTATTACTAGCAAATATGACCATGTTTGGCCAAAATTATTTTATAATCAAAATTGAGCTTGATAAATTTTATAAAAATTATGTTTACACATTACATAGTACACATATCTTTATTACTTAGTTAAAAGAAAAGTGTTAAAATATGATTTGTCGTAATGTTTTATTCGTTGATAGAGTGATGGAGGGAGAGAGAGAGGAAGATATATTTGGTCAGTTCTTAACATCGAGGTCTTCAGCGCTGGTGAGAGATGACATTAGGTGGGTATCGAGCAACGCCGGTATGAAGGGGCGGGGGAAACGGGAGATCCCGAGAAAACCCGCCGACTAGCGGCATCGTCGGGCAGATAGAGTGATGGAAATCTATTGGAAAGACAGCCGTTGTTAGTAAAAATTCACAATAGAAACATATGTTGGGCAAACGGTTGGAAATTAGATAGAAATGTTGGTTATATGTTGTGTTGGAACACCTAAATAAAACACAATGTTGAACCAACATAGTATAATTAATTAAATGTTAGAGAACTGAATTTTTGTGGAATTAATCTTTACTGCAAACAAAATAGTATTTTTAAGTTGAATCAGAGTTTGAACACAATAATATATATTTTTTTAAAATTATTTGTTGAGCTCTAGCATACAGTTGGCTATTCGTACAAATTTTTGTGTTCGGCAAATGTTATAAAACCTACGTATTTTACTTAACACAACATATTTGAAATGGAAAATCAAAAGATATTCTACTCAGTTTCACAAGTTGTGACTACTTTAAAGATTTTAGCGCTGGAATGACTACTTTAAAGATTTTAGTACTGGAAGAGAAAGAAAGTGCCTGAATATTTAAAATGGTTGGTTGAAAGTTGGCAGTAAAATGGCGAACATACTGTTGGCATTAAATTTTATATTGAGCCAATGTTATGAAACCAACATAACGTCATCAGCAGAAAAAAATTTTGGAAATGAAAAAGAAGATACTATCCTTTCCAATTTCATATGCTATGAATAAATTTTCTCGACTTGAGCACTGGAAGAGCATCTCTTTGGGCGCGGTCTACCGAAATTTTCGTCATCATTATTTAATCTTTTATTTGTACTACATATTTTTTTCTTATTTTAGACACAAAATGTGACTAAACTTGGCTTTCATGAAATGTTTGTATCTCTCATAGTTTTCGCTTAGTGGCTTGTTAAAGTCATATTTTGCATGTTTCCGTTTTAACGACCACACTAAAACCAACTGATATACCAAACTGAAAAAAATCACAGTGGATGAAGACATTGCAGGATACAATGACATGCTCATAAAATTAAAGAATAAAAATCATATGTATTTTAAAAAAATTATTACATTTTTGAAATATTTATTTTCAGTTTCAACATTTTTTTTTAATTCAAATAATTTTTATTCTTTAATTTGATGAGCATGTCATTGTAGCCTGTAATGTCTTTATCCACTGTGATTTTTTTCAGTTTGGTATATCAGTTGGTTTTAGTGTGGTCGTTAAAACGGAAACATGCAAAATATTACTTAAACAAGCCATTACGCGAAAACTATGAGAGATAAAAAAATTTCATAAGGGCCAAATTTAGTTACATTTTGTGCCTAAAATAAGAAAAACTAATATCTGGTACCAATAAAAAATTAAAAAATGGCGATGAAAATTGCGGTATACTGCCCCCTTAATGTTAGAATTTTTGGTAGGTATTTAATTTTGTGCTGGCCCAACATTTTTCAAATCAGCAGAATTTATTTAACAGTATAACATTTAAAATGAAAACGAAAGTATTTGCGCCCAATTTATTTGAGTGTAAATAATTTTCCAATCATCATCATTCAAATGATTTTACAAAGTTTGCAACAAGTTGGTAGTAGTTTATCGTTGCATTTTAGTATAATCTTCTGTATTGGTACACTGTTGTGCAATTATAATTTTGTTAAGCATATAACTTATTTTGTAAAAAATGTATTTTTCAATGTTCGCTTATTTGTTTTGTACACAAACGTATAAGAAATTTTGCTGGGCCAACATAGGCCCAATGTTTCTCTAATATTGGGCCCACTTGGGAAATATTATGTTGGCCTGATGTCAAAATGACACTTGGGCCTACATTAGCCCATCATTGTTTTTTTGTTGGAAGCCAACAGTTGACCAACAATGCGTATGTATTCCCAACAATGATGTTGTATGTTGGCTTAATAATGACATTACATGTTGGTCCAATGTCAAAATGTCGCATGGGCCTATGGGTACTCATTGTTGGTTTTTTGTTAGACACTATCCAAATTTCTACGAATAACCAACAATATATGTGATGAGAGTTTAAACATTGGCATTATGTCAGTTTTATGTATAAATATTGGATGAACAGAAAAATGATGAAATTTACTTTATGAAGCAAAATTAAGCCAAATGTATGCCATTATCTTACTTTTAGTGATCGCATGTACAGCACCAACTACCTAAAATTGGCTCGCAGTGCTAGTATCTCACACAAACAAATAAATAGTCTTATGTACTAGTAAGTAGATGAAATATTCTTTCTGAATTACGAGCCAACTAAAATTTAAGCCTACTCCCATTAGCATGTTTAGGTTTTGAACTGCTGGACCAATTTAGAGGCCAACTTTTTACTTACCAAGTTATCGACCAGATTTTCTTATCGTAAAATTCATGCCAGTATGTGCACGCCATAATAATCCAATGTTATGCCAACAGTTTGTTTTACAACACATAACCAATGGAGTGAAAAAATTATGCAAAGGCTACCCAAACGAGTACCAGTGAATATTTAAATTCCATGTGGCAACATTCTGAAAGGACCGGTCGTCTTAGTGGAGTGGGAGGGTAAGTTGTTGACAACAGGCATTTATCCTTCCCCCTCCACATGAGTACCAGGAAACCTGGCGGAAAACGAAAATATGCTGAACTATTTAGAGGTTATCTAATATATATTTAATGAGATGACAATGGTCAGATGGACAAGTTTTATGAGAGTGAGCCACCTGTCCCACCTTAAAACCAAAGTTTGCAAGATGAATCCCCCCTTCTACCTCTACTTAAGATAGTCATCTACCATTGTAATTGCTTACAATAGTTGTTGAGATCATCACTATTGTCATTAGCAACTGTTCTATTTGTCAAACAACTAAACCAGCTCTTTAAATTTGATCTAGGATACACAGTTCTACAAGGGGGAATAGAATAGCGGCTTAATTTTCTCCTATGGAGACTAAGGTTCTGAAATATGACTCTTAACTGGTCATATATATAATGTTTGCATATACACTTTGTAAGGAAGAAAGGATCTATGGTTTTTTAAAATAATAAAATGATTAATTTGCCCAAAAAAACTTATTTACAGACTCTGGTTCGTCTTTCCATAGCATTTGAGACTGTCAAGTGTAAAAAATCACATTCTTCATGTGGCGGTCACGATCAACGATGTACTTTTGGAGGCGTTGTTGGAAGTTGGCATTAATTCGTTCCAACTGTTGGTCGATTTGGGTAGCTTCCACACGAATCTCTTCCTTCAATTCGTCTACACGTATACACGTGGCTTGAGGTAACCCAACAAGAAAATATCGCACGTGGATAAATCGGGAGACCGAGGAGGCCAGTGAGTGTCACCAAACCTGTAAATGACGCGACCAGGGAAGAGAGGGCGAATAACGTCTATTGAAGATCTAGCTGTATGGGCCGATGCCCCATCTTTTTGAAACCACACACATTGTAGTAATTCAGGGGAAAAGGCGTTGTTGATCATCTCGACACAGTGCTCCGTGTTCACAGTAACATCATTCCCGTTGTCGTCTTCGAAAAAGTAAGTACCGATGACGCAGGTTTTGGCAATAGCGCACCAACCTGTCACTTTCGGGCTACGCAGCGACCTTTTGTATAGATCTCCAGGATTTTCACTAACTCAATAACGGCAGTTCTGTTGATCCACCATGACATTGAGATGAAAATGAGCCTTATCACTCATGAACAATATGGGGCTTTCATTTTGCTCAAAAAGTGTTTTCAAAGCACGCGCGAAGGTTAGTCGTTGAGCGTAATCCTTAGGCTGTAAATGTTACGAAATTATTAATTTGTAAGGGTGTAAATGCAGCTCTATATTCAATATACGACTTAGCAAAAGATTACTGAGGTCAGGTGCAGCAGCACGCCACCGAGTACATCGACATGGACTGCGCAGAAGGGCTTGTCGAACAACTTCCACATTTTTAAGGGTTCGAGCCACTCGTGGAGCCCCTGGTGGTCTTCTGTTCATCAAAACTCCTCGTGTACGAAGTGCTTCAACCTAACGAAAAATAGTGTTTTGCGCGGGAAGAGTTCGATTTCTGTGGACGTCGAAGTGGCTACGAAATTCACGCTGAACTGACATTATCGTCTCATTACTTCGGACAAAACTGTGGTATGGAAACACGCGATACTCTGCTGTCCATGGCTCCATAACTTCAACTGATAAAATAGTGCTACAACCTTACAGACCTGTCGGGACTTGCCGCACAGCGCTCGCCCCATTAGGAGGGGAGTGCTAGCCATTTAAAAACGTCCAACCTTTCTACCTCACCTTATATGTATAGAGCTTGGTTTTTTCTCCTCAACAGACACATTTACTTCTCCCAGACGTTTTTAAAATATTCCTTCTTGTTAAGTGTATTTATCCCTATACCACCTTCTTCCTTTTCCTGACGATAAAATTAAGCGAAAGTTTGAAGTAGTCATTCTATCTTACAAACTGATATTTTCTTTTTTGTGGTACTCGTGCATCCTTTTATGAGTGCTCAACAAATAAAATATTAATGGGAAACTTATTCGAGCTGGGTTACGTTTTATCTCGATATTTTACCATTTTTGCGAACAAATTACACCTTCACGTCACTGTCATAAAAAAATTTAGAGTCCAGACTGAAATTACGCTCCTATGCTTCTTCTCTTCTACCTAAACCCAACATCAACAGTTGTTTGAAGATACTTATGCCTATGGAATATATGTTGCGTTTTCACGCATGACATTTTTTATTCAGTTTACTTAGTATTTTCCTCTTCTATATAGTAACGCACGTAGAGGTTTGGTTTCTCATTAAGTAGTGACCGGAACGGGGTCTAATGACGGAGTTAATTGTAGGTTGTATTCCTGGCTCGAAAATGCATAGAATAAGTCTACTGTGCCTATACATATGCAGTACTACCTTACAATATATAGGTGCAAATATAGCACTTCTTCCTTTAAGACATATCCATCGTTATTTACCATCCAGCACGGACAATGGTTAAGAATGGAAATCCATTCGAAATACGAGTTATTAATATACGCTTTGAACTATTACTTTTCAGTATTTTTATTATGTTGTACTTGTAGTAATTTATCTAATTGCGAGCATGCGAACCTACTCTTTATGACTACTGTACTGTCATATCTATTGTTCATTGCCAGTGAGCTTAAAATCGTTCCGTGGATTATTTTGTAAATCTTGTAATTCCGTTAATGCTACTGAAAAAACCGTATGGATTCATATTTTTTCTACTACATTTTCCCTTCGTTTAGTCAGTGTGAGAATTCAAAACTAGCGTTTAAATAAATGTGGCAGCTTACATAATTTATTTCTCCTTAAATCCAAGCATTTAGATTATGTACAGTGTGTAATGTGTTGTAAGCAGAATAAATATACTTTGCACCAGCAAAGTCACGTTTCCATTTCTGTAAGTACTTGTTTTTGGGTCAGTTACCGAAGGAAAAATAAATCGAAATTGGTACATTAAATTTGATATCTAATCAATATATTCGGGCAGTGTTCAATTTTCCATCAGAAAATGAAACAGAAAATCTTTTCGAGTGATGTATTGGTGTAATACAATTCCTGGTTAACAGTAACATTCACTCTAGCATATAATTTTATTGACAGTGTATTTAAACAATGTTAACTATTTCGTTATCTTTCTAGTACTTGATAACGGCAAATGGGGATTTAACTACTCTGTGTTATACATGGTTAGCTTTATAAGTAACAAATTGCTATACTCTCATCAGATATTTTAAATACGCATTAGGTGATCATAAAAAACTGAGTAAGTAATCAACATCGGTACATTAATAACAATTAATCTAACAGGATGATGTACGGGAATTCATGAACATCTTTAGTAAAGACAATACTCGCAGAACCAAATTCCTTATCTAAGTGTTGTGAAACACAGCTGTTAGTCTCGGCTTGAACTTTGAAATTCGATGGAGATGGTAATAATAGTTTCAATGCTAATTTTAATACAAACTTCCATTGTTTTCATGTTGAGATTTTACTGAAATAAAAATCAGTAATAATTTATATAGGCCTGTAAAGGAAGTGATTTAAACAGCAACTTGTGGCAAACAGTACACTTTTTCATTCTTTTGAGGGAAGCATTTTATAATACGTGGGGCATAGCAGCTAAATTATTTGAATGTTTGTGAACTCACCCTCCATTTCTTGATCTCAGAAAGCCTGTTGGCGACCACGCATCCGGCCGATCCTGCTCCCACTACCACAAAATCGAACTGAAAGTCAGTGCGTTGGGATTGCTGTTTGTCGCGCGAAGAGCCAAATATTTGCGCGACCAGTATCAGGTACAAGATGGCCGCTGGCTGACAGCTCGTGACCTGACTGTGCGGTTGGCACAGCTCAGCCATGTTGGGAGGTACCCAAGACATGATGGTCTTCCACTAGCCTGTTTAGACATTACAACGTTATATTTAGTCGCGTCATTCGTATAAAAAATTGCATATTTTTATAACAAATACAACATACTACACTACTAAACGATAACTTTTCATAACCTGTGTATTTTATTTATGGGCTACACGACCTTCAGCTGACAGCGCCGTGTTGCGATTTGTATACACAGTACTGTATTTGTTGCTGATGTGTGATAATCCGTACACTGCTCCTTCAAATCCCAAAATTAGTTAATGCAGAACTTTTTTTGAGTAGTATGTACGTTCAGCCAATCATAAAATGTCGCCTCTCTACGGCAAGAATTCTGTCTAAGTCCCACTTGCGGTATATTCGGCAGCGGCAAGCTTTGCTCATCGAAAACGCAACACGTTCTAACGCAACACGTTCTAACGCTCCTCAGGAACCATGCGGCGTCGTTAGGTTCAAATCTTGGTCCATTTAGTTTAACATTGCAGTTAATATACTTAATCACATAAATTTAAAAAAGAAACATTAAATACTTGAAATTATGTTTTAAAAAACAGGCATATTACACTAAGGGCCTGTATTTCCACCTCCTGATAAAACTGGCTGATTACTATCTTCTGGATAGTCTATCAGCTACTTATAATCAGCCATTGTGTATTACGATCTCTGTATAGTATCCAGATAACTATCAGGTAGTTAATGAGAGGTACTAGGTTAATTTTTTCATAAGTTGGTAGTACAAATGTATCTAACTGTATACTTTTTAGTTGAAATTTGTTTCGTTGGTTTGTTGTGATTTTAAGGTTTAGCGAATATTACAAATTTTCACTGTTTCTAATATTTAACATCATCATTAAGTAAATTATTGATTAAAATAGAGGTATCAGATAAAATAATATACCCGTACATATTTAATTTTATAATTCACGCATGCAACACAATAAATGCTGGTTAAAAAAAGTAGTTAAAATAGTGTTAATAATCGCTTCGAAACCAAAATAAATCTTAACATAAAAATTTAAGCTGAAGTATTTACATATTTATTAATAATCTCATAATTTATATTACGTTTTCTGCAGTCGCCAAAACTTATAGATCTCCATTTTGTAAAGTGGGATCCTAACCTCAAATTCATCACTAACAAACATATACGACGCCATTTTTGCTCCAATTACATGTTTAACTTTTGGATAAGTACCTATCAGCAGGTCGTAGTAGCTGATAGCCTATCCAGTGGATAATCCCTCGGACAAGCGATATCAGAGGGTCGTAGTACACTTTTCTGGACTACCTTCTAGGAATTTTTTTTTCCAGAACTTTATCAGGAGGTGGTAATACAGGCCCGAAGCATGCCACGATCATGTCAACAGACGTGTCAAAAAGTTATTTAGAGTTCATGTCCCTACTACAAATAATTTGCATATTAAGAGACGCGCATAGATAGAGATTATTTCTTCCAATGGAAGTAAATAAAAATTAATTATCATTAATTAAATTAACAAGAAGCAAAATTTATAATGTTTATGCTCGTTTTACGCCTCTAGTTGCACATTTAGTGCAGAGTTTTGTTTTACTTAGGGACAGGGCAAATATAATTATTTTATTGTTTGCACGGAAACAGTTTGCACTTGCACAAACGTTAGACAATTCAGAAATAGCTCTTGAAAAAGTTATAATCGTTATTATTAGTGTGTTTTTGGAGCTGAATATGTAATAAACATAGTTTCAGTATAAACGTGTATTGATCAGGAGTCTTCATGCAATCGTGAAATAAATATTTACTGCAATACTGAAAAAAATATTTCGCATAAACAGGATGATGTATGTGAGCAACTTATAATAATTATTAACATGAAGAACGTGCCTTTAAAACAATAATTATCTTAAGAGCCAACTACCGATGTTTAACAATTATGATTTGATAATAATAATTATTATTTTCAATATTCTTTTAGCTACCTAATGTTATTAGTGTATGTAGTAACGTTTTTGAAGTTATATAATTTGTTTATTGGAATCAAGCAAATTGCTTTAAATGTCCGTTATTTGTGAAGTATTCTCGATTATTGAATAGCAATTGTGGACAAACACCTTTGCAACAAATGGCGTGTCACAGAAATTCTGAAAATGCAAACATTATCACAGATACGGAGAACAAGACAAATATTGTTTTCGTCAACTGGAAAACAAAGGGAAATGCTTATAATTCCACGAAAGGAATTGAGTAAGAAATCACAATAAAACAACATGAACAAAAAAATAATTCGTCAGGAACGAAAACGAGAAACCAACCAAGAGAAGTTGTCGTCCAGTATGAAACGAAAATGAACGTATATAATTGATGGAAACCATCTTTGGTTGGCTCTCTGAGTGTGTAATTCTGTTTGCATATTCTGGTGTTCTGCGACACTCCATTTGCTGCAATGGCGTATGTCCATAGCGCAGCTATAAATATGTATTACAAAATTATAATTATTAACAGTTTTGCAAAAAAATAGTATTGAATATTTATAAAACACATACTTGTGGTACTACATGTTAAATATCATTGTTTAATTGTACAATATCAAAATATTTTACAAAATGTTATCACTTTTTTTTAAATACAGGAAATATCAATTTGAAAACAGCGAGTAGAAAATTAAAAACACATATAATACATTTCAACACCCTTCTAATATCCTATGGGGATGAAATTTAATGACAAGAAATATTGCTATATCAGTTTACATACGTTCCTCCCAAGCGTCAAGCATCATCTCCCAAAGTGAATATTGCGAGTTTGAAGGGGGATGTGGCCAATTAAGTGTCATTATGCGTTTCATTTCTGCCCACATATTTTCAGTGGTGTTCAGGTCTGGTGATCGAAGTGGCCATGTAAGACAGTTTATGTCCGCATGCTTCGAAAACCATTCCTGAACTTAATGGCTTTCGTGTACCTATAATAAAAATCATGCTGGAATTGAAAAACTCTTCTGGATATTGTATCCTTATGCTTGGTGCCATGGCCTTGCGCATTATGTGGATGTACTGCCTTCCTGTTATCCGATGGAGAACACCAGCCCCGTGTGATGACATCCAACTCCAGCATGACACAGAAACTCGTCCAGTGCGCCGACAATGGGAAATATAATTTGGACAATGCCACATTCCTTGAGGTCTGTAAACTAATACCAGGCCATTATTAGCTGAACTGAACGTCGACTCGTCGGAGAAAACCACATTACCCTAGTAGCGACCGATATTTAACTCAGCAAATGCAAGTCGGTAGATTTTGTGATCCCCGGATAGTAGTTCCTTCACAGCAGCTCTGTGGTATTTCAGTTCAGCTGCAGTAAATCTCCGAATAGTTTCCGTACAACCGGGAATATCGGTCGGCCGTTTCAGCTGAATGGCATTCAGGAAAGGACTCCTTTTGAAAAATTAATTAGTATAGGCCTTTTGTCCTTCTCTCGATTGGACACACGCTTCAGTCCAGTGCCCTGACTTCGACCAATTTAACCTGTTTCTTGATATTGGAAAATCAATTTCTGTGCAGTACGAGCCGAAGCAACATATAGTCTGTCTCACGAAAGAATTCCATTTTTTGACAGTTTTGAAGGCTATCGTGTGTGCCAATTTCTGCTGGAAATAACTTTTAATTTTGATAAATTGCACGGTGTGAGACCCAGCTAAGTGTGTTTGTGCAAAAGTTACTTGTGGCAGAGGAAAACACTGCTTATTTCATGGAAACAACTAAAAAAATAAATGCAAACACAAATGTCAAAAAGTGGAATTCTTATATGAGACAGACTATACCTAGCACCTGTCTGGCTAGCAGAAAAGTCTACTAGATTCATTGTGATAAAATTGTGCAATGTCCGGTGTTCGATTAAGATGCTCGGCCGATAAAGCACGCTGAAATGTTCCGGTAAACATCGGGTTGAAAAAAGATCCTACGAGCGTAACGGAATAGTTCCATCTGAGTTTTAATTATTTATATGACAAGGTTCTGGGCAAGTATGTTGACGTTGTGAGTTTCAATTTCCCACTGACAAATTTTTGCACTACTTTTTTTGGCAAACACTGTATGCGTAGCATAATATGAAATACTTTTGTATATATTACATTATTAGTAGATAGTTACTGACATAAATACTATCTGCAGGATTATAGTAAAAAACGTTATACTTTTTTCCCATTTAATTACTGTTTTTAATGAAATCAACTGTGGTTACCTACATGAAAAGATAAAACTGTCAAAAAGTTGTGTGCTATAGAGTGAGTGCTAGTTACGTCGTACTAGACAATTTAAAGGTCCCAGCAAAAAGTTCAGCCATGTTCTCACAGAGAGCAGCACTGGCGCAGGTTTTATGGATTATGTCTGCCGCTGTGTTTGGCGTGGCCCTGAACACACTTGTAAAAGATATAGGGGAAGGAGGTGGCTTGAAGTCGGCTGAGACCTAAGGTGGTTACTTGAACCGGGGGGGGGGGAAGATGGGACAGTGTTTCGCTATTCGGAAAGGGTTTCCATTTATTATTACGCTCTTCGTGCTGTGTTATATAAGGTAATATTAGGTAATTATTCCAGTATTTATAAGTAGCAGAATGCAAATTCTCTAAATGGGTGTTGTCACTAGAAAAGTTTTATTTCTATTTATATTCTTATCCCGAATTACGACCGAGTCAAGTCATGGCCACAGACGGTTGTTTTGTATTACACTACCTGAACGGTTTATTATAGCACGACAGAAATTTTATTCCATACAGTTTGAGCAATTTACTCCAATAAAGAATCTCGTACGAATTATCAAAAAAGTTTACGAAAATGTTCTATTGAACTACCGGTAATGGGAACAAAAAAAATTACAGTATCTAACTTTTGACCCATCAACCACACTTATTCAGGATTACATTTGAAATATATTAGAAAATCAGTATACCATTTGTATACATTATCGTATTACAAGCAAATTTACATTACTTTAATAATTTTCAAGGCGAAAAGATACAAATGGATTTTAAGTGCTCACAACAGTAAAATTGGTTACTAATTGAAAATGAATATGTATTACGGCAAGAGAAGATTATTTGTCATTCTTATTTCTGTCTACTGCCTTGATAAAGACTGCATGGATAATACCTCTTCTGAACTGAAATCCTTTATATGCCAGTGGTGAGAGAGGCATTTTATTACACGCTGTTGACAGGTTTTGAGCGTTGTGGTAGTTAAAAACAATAATAGCTGTTGGTAGTCTCAAAGATAAAACACGAAATTTTTCTCTACATTAATTACCTTCGCCCTCCCTCTCCCTTTTTCTGTCTCCACCTGTCTTTTTGACGTACACGTGCGCACGCACAGCATTATTTCATTTAATGGTCAAGTATTTACGATAGATCTGTAGTCCGAATAACGTAAATATTACAAAAAGGTGGTCTATCTTACCCACGATATTAGAAGTCAACAATATACCGAAAGTTAAAAAAACGTAAAAAGATTCCCAACTCTGATTACGTAAACAACATTTATCCACATCTCTATGTACATAACAGTAACATTAGAAATTTTAAGTAACCCCCGGCATAAAAAACTCTAAATAGTAAAAAAAAAAATTTATTTTCTCTCTTGGCCTTTTAACTTTATGAAAAGTACTAGGCCTACTTGTTAATATTTTGATGATGGGCGTCGTAAAGTCAGGGGACCGCTATGTGAATAAGTATAATTAGTTATACATAGGTATAAAATAGAAAATACCTACTAGTTTCAAATTGTACACATGAACTTAGTTTTGTACATCAATCTATCTTACAAGGTCTGCTAAGTTCATGCAGTGTTTCGATATTGTACCAATTATATACGAGGCGTTCGCTTGATAGCCTCGCGCAATGCGCTGTATCTGGCAAGGGGGCGGGGCCGTCACAGAATGCGGCGAACCGAACGGGCAGACACGTCAGGGCAGATGTCTTTCAAGGTTGTGTCTATTTTGCGAATTTTTTCGGAGTAAATTAATCAAGACTGAAAATTAAACAATTTATATTTTTATTTTGTTACATTCCAACATTGCTTACATAGAGTAAGTCGTTGTATAATCCATTCTTTATCATTAGCAATACTCTTTTAATTTGTGTTAATTTTTTTTATTTCATTTAATTAGTGGTCCCACGACGTGACGACGCTCATTATCAAAATATTAATAGGTGCTTTTAATGAAGTAAAAAGGCCAAAAGCGAATTTTTTTTTAAATTTTTAGAGTTTTTTTATGTCGGGCGTTACTTACTTTTATTTAATTATTTTTTAATTACTTGCAGACACTAAATATTATTAAAGATTTTGGCAGTGCAACAACGCACATTTTGAGTTTCAATATGAATGTATTTATTATTTGTACTTCTTTTGTTTTCTTTAGTATTTTTTGCACTACAAAATCTTTAATAATATTTAGTGTCCATAAATTACCTCCGTAGACAAGGCTATCGTTTATTCGGGAAGAAGTACTTTTGCAAGAGGCCAAGCTTACGTGACCTAAGTCGTGTAAAATGTTAGCAGGGTATTGCAATTTGTGAACTTAATCGAAGACAGTTATTTAATAATCCTCATGACAAATCTGCTTTAGCTGAATTGCAAAAATAACGAAACGCATTACCGTGACTATTAAATGTGTAGGATTAATCGTTTACAATGAAAATAACAACTGAGTATGTAGCTACATTTAGCGCATCGTTGCTAAGCAACACTTCCTGGAATGAATATTAAAAAAACTATAAACGAGCTCACTTTATTCTAACGGCTGAGCATATTTCCTTAGCTAAGAACCATCTCGATCACGTCAGCTTTCAAACAAAAAAACCGCATCAAAATCGGTCTGTTCGTTTAGGAGCTACGATGTTGCACACATATACACAGATACGCACACTGACACGTCAAACTTATAACTCTCCTATTTTTGCGTCGGGGTTAAAAACAGATCACAACACGCAGTACAACGTAGTCACATGGTAAAGTATATGTTTAATTGACACAAAATAAATTTATCTGAGACTCAACAACACTTTTTTTAATAAACGCTAGGCGATTACAAATCTGATAATTTTCTGAACTTTACGTAATATGTTAATGATTTAAATAACGTTCCCAGCTGCTAGCAATAACTAATAAACACGAGCAAAAGTGAAAAGTCTTTGTCGAGGTTCACATGCTCTATATTGAAAAAAAATTGTGAATTGTTATTTAGACGTAAAGTCCATACAGATAAAACAATATACAGAGTTTCAAACGATCGTCATGTCGTAGACATTTCCTCGATTATTTTGTCAGTGTGGTAACGCGTGAATTTATTAAAGACATACTAAACTTAAACAAGTAATTATCTTGAGACATTACGCAAAATTTTATAACTATGGCGTGCAATTGGAAAATACCATTGTATGAATATTAAAAATATTCTAAAAGTAAGTATGTGGTAGCGTAGTGGTAACACATTTTTTGTGTGTTTGAATCCCTCTTTCTTTTGTTATACTTTTTGAAACTATGCTATGATATATATTTTTTTTCTTAATTCTAAAACACTCAGTCACACAAATAATGAACATCAACTTTTTATTGGCAGTTCCATGGTGTTCGTGGAAAGTCCTTTTCTAGAAAAATTACGTGCCCATAAAGAGAGGGATTTGTGATGCCAGATCAATTGCTAATTGTTTTATACTTTTTAAAATACATCCACTTCGTAAAAATACTGTGAGCATTTAGTCATTGGAAGACAGACGCGTAACTAACAGTATTAGTAGAATAGTTATTTAATTAACTGTAATATGGTTTTCCCTTATCGCCAAGAACAATCATAAATGTATGAGTTTCATTTTAGGATGGTCTTAATTTTAATATTTGAATAGTCTATTCAGGCTTGTGAACGCAGGCTGAAGTGATTCTGCATCAGTATGTTTTGTTCTAGCAATGTTAACAGTCTGTGCCATCGTGATATGATTTGTGTGATCAACAACGTAACAAGCAATACATTTTAGTACAAAAATTGGTTTACTCGATGAAGATTTGAACCTGCTATCTGCCAGTAATTCTGTGGGAATTTATTAAATAGTTGCAATTTATATTAACTTCTCGTTGCCAAAGATACCCCGAAAGAACTTAAACAGAATAGTGGCCCGTACAGGTGTGAAATTTTATGATTGGCTGAATACTGAACCAGTCGTAAAATGTCGCATCACGTCATGTTAGAATTCTAAATGCTGTTGAGTATCTTCGGCGACTGGAAGTTAGCTTAGAGAAATCGCAGTACTTCCGTGGGTTTTACACGAATTGTGGGCGGAGAGCAAAGATTCAAATCCTGGTCGGGGAATTGAAATTATTATTTTTCTTCGAAAGTATTGCACTTGCCGCTAATGAGACAATGATAGGTACTTTTAATGAAATTAAAAGGCGAAGAGAAAAATTTTACTTTTTTTTTTTTTTTTTTTTTCACTTTTTAGAATTTTTTTTATGTCGGAGGTTACTTAAAATTTTTAATTTTATCAATTAAACTGTAACATGCATTAGTAAAACAATATTGTTAAACATTGGTAGTCGACTCTAAAGATATTTATTATTTTAAGAACACTTTATTCTTGTTAATAGTTCTTCTAAAGTAGCTCACATACATCATCCTGTTTATGGGAAATATTTTTCAGTATTACAGTAAATATTTACTTCACGATTACATGAGGACTCCTGATCAATATACGTTTGTATTGAAACAATGTTTATTACATATTCAGCTGCAAAAACACACTAATAATAACGATTATAACTTTTTCAAGCCATATTTTTGAATCGTCTAACGTTTGTGCAAGTGCAAACTGTTCACGTGCAAACAATAAAATAATAATAATTTTAGCCCTGTCCCTAAGTAAAACAAAATACTGCACTTAGTGTGCTACTAGAGGCGTAAAACGAGCTTACACGTTAGAAATTTTGCTTCTCGTTAATTTAATTAATGATAATTTATCTTTATTTACTTCCGTTGGAAGAAATAATCTCTATTTATGCTCGTCTCTTAATGTGTAAAGTATTTGTAGTAGGGTCGTGAACTCTGAATAACTTTTAGACACGTCTATTGACAAGAACGTGGCATTCTTAGTGTAACATGTCAGTTTTTTTTTACCTACTTTAAAGTATTTAATGATTCTTTTTTAAATTTATGTGTTTAATGATATTACCTGCAATAATATATGAAACAAAAATAATTTTTATTTTTTGGTCCAATATTTGATCTTACGGACGTCGCATGGCTCGTGAGAAGCTAGAACGTGTTGCGATTTCGATGAGTAGAGCTTGCCGCTGCCGAATATACCCGAAGTGGGACTTAGACAGAATTCTGGCCTGTAGAGAGGCGACATTTTATGACTGACCGACTGTCCGGGAGAATTCACGAGACGTTACCGCGACACACGACTTACTCTTTACATTCATTAGACCAACAAATATATACTCTGTATGTGGGTCCTACTCACGTTATATTCTGAGTAATTCAGAAATTTTGAAACATGACGAATACAGTTAGGAATGTAAATCACTGATACTTTTCCAGGCTGTATTGGTTGTATTTGAGTATCAACAGTCACAGATAAACCACACAAATCCAACGTCTCGATAATCATGCGGATTACTTATGCCATCCTGTGTGAAATGTGTCGCGTCGGTAAACCGTTGTACGTATAGCAGTAAGACAGCCGATTTTCATCTAACCAAGAACCCACGTGAATATGACAATATTTGCTCCAATTTATATAAGTAATTAATCCTGTGTTTGACGGTAACTACTTGTGAATCATCCTATATATTTCACGACATTTACTGTACAGATATTTTGTTGAAATTCATGCCTTTTCAAACTTGGTAAGTCGAACTGTCAGGACTAAAAGGTGCTATAGTGTTTATGAATTCATTTAGTTCTTTAGAAATATTGGACTGTAAAATGTATTATCATCTAATTTAGAAATAATTTCTAAGGTTATCGTGTAAAACCTTGTGTTTATTGTGAACTCTGCAATATCGGTCGATAAAAATTCCTGGAGTGACGCACGCAGTGGCGAAACGTGAAGTGTTACCAGGCAAATGATGCTGAGAGATGACTATACATAACACTGAGCTGTCTGTGGAACCATTATGCTGGTAAGAACAAGTAAACTCTCTAAACAATGACTTTAACGAGGCGAAGAAAGAATTCTCCAGTAATACACCTCGACCTTCGCAACTCACATTCAGTTAGTGTAACCGGCAGACAAACTTATGCGAAGTGTTCAAACCATATAGAGTTGTAAATTATATTGTTTGCGTAGCATAATTATAGTGTTTTAGAAATAGAGTCCGACGGAGGTGCTAAAACACCCGCCATATTGACTGGTGTCTCTCGGCGACCATCTCGTTTCCCGTTTCATCCTAAATTTGCCATATTTATCTTCACAATGGCCGAAATGTCACTAACATCCTTTAAATTTTCCATTTGTTCCTCAACATTTTCCTATTCTTCCCTCGACACCACAAACATGTGCCTTACTGGATATACCAAAATTAGCAGAGCTGTTGGTTTCCTTAAACGCGAATAAGTTACCCGTTATTTTAGAAGTCTGACTGTGGCTGGCACACAGCATCAACATCAAAATTTGTTGATCGTTTTTCGATATTACTTATTTATATTAATTTTTATTTTGTATATTCTTGCCAACTTTTGGTTATACGTATGAATTGATGTTTTAAAATATTATTTTCATTATTTTAGTACATCTTACATAAATTTGTATTACTTTTTGTAAATTTAGATTTATTAATTTTTAAATGCATTTCATAAGGTTTGTGCTTACAAGCCTTTAGAATTTTCCAATTATTTTATTGCTCCTTCTCATCGTGCTCATTAATCTGCTGTATTTATTTTCAGAAATTCGATATGTAAAATAATTTTTTAACGAGAAACAGTCATGTTTGCTCCTTATTGTAATGTAATATAAAATACATAACTTCACAGTGATTTTTAATTCACAACACTCAGCCATGCTTTCGTACACTCACTTATCGGCTTCATGTTGCCACACTGTGAACTTGGATACAAAGTTCCTGTGACAGAAGAATCACCTGTATTGTTTTGATTAAGCTACAGTTAATATCAGCATGACCGATCAAGTCCCAGGCACAATAGAAGTGCTGGTCGTTGGTGCGGACGATTATTTCGTCGAAGAGATTGTTAACGTGTCTGAAATTCTCGCTGCTTCTTGTCAACAAATTATGATTTTGTAGCAAATGAGTTTCTACTTGAACTTATTACAGTGGCTGATGCAACAATAACTATGCCATCAGGAACTTCTGCCACACATGTAAACAGTATTGAAAATTCTTCAACATCAAAATGTCTATGCCGATCCTGTGACGAGACTTTCAGAACAAAGTTGCCTTATCCTGTGACATGACAAGCGTAAAATATTTACGAAGAAGAGGGCATTTTACATTTACATGAAAAGAAAATCAATACTGTAACTTACATATGATCTTAGAAAGAACTGTGCAATGAGAGTTCATGACTAGATTCAGTTTCTTGGACGTACTCCATTGCAAATTGAATGACTGTCAAAGAAAACTAAACAAATAAAAGAAAACCATAAAATAAGCAGAGTATGCTTAGTCAGCAAGATACATACACAACAAGAAATTCCAAGATGGATTCGGGTCAAATAAAAAACAAGGAACAAACAGATAGTAAATGAAAATGATAACAAATAAAATAATGAAAAACAATAAAAAATAATAAAAACATGCTGTCTGTCTGGAAATCGACTGTGTTTTGTTTCGTCTCTTCATTGTGTCGTTTGTATTTTATGTATATGTCTGATATCTGTTGCGTTTTGTCTGTCTACTTGTTGTGTCCTGTTGTTATTTTTCTGTTCGTGTCTGATATCTATTGTGTTTGTTGTTTCGTTTCATCGTTGTGTCGCAGGTTACTTGATTTTTTATGATTTTCTTTGTTATTATTTTCATTTATTATCTGTTTGTTCCTTGTTTTTATTTGACCCGATTCCATTTTGGAATTTCTTGTTGTGTATGTATCTTGCTGACTAAGCATACTCTGCTTATTTTATGGTTTTCTTTTATTTGTTTAGTTTTCTTTGACAGTCATTCAATTTGCAATGGAGTACGTCCAAGAAACTGAATCTAGTCACTGTAACTTGCAGTAGAACTGGAAAACCACGGAGCTTTGAAGTGCAACGTATGGTTATAGTCGGATTATGATAAACCAGATTTCCAGAGAGCATTTAAGTATGTGAATGAAATCGAAGACAGGTTTAATGCATTTATGAGAAAGAAGAGATTGTTATGAAAGATTTAAGTTAAAAATTCTTAGATGATTTAGATAAATACTGAGAACAAATTTTTTCGTATAACTTTTAGTACAAACAGTAAATAAGATATGATAGTTTTTTTGTATGATTGGAAGACTGCAGTCCTGTGACACTTCGATTATGTCAGCTAATTCTTCGCTTGTGATGACGAAATGTTCGCCTGTGACACGATGGCGATTTCTTTAGCAGTGACGGCGAGCTGTTAGTTCGTAATGACTACCAGTACTTTGATTGCGCATGGAACTTCCTCGAACATGCTGATGGCCAACTGAATCCGAGTCAACATAATATAGGGGCTGCTACTCCACGTGTTCTGTATCCAAGTTCATATTGCAGCGAAACATATCTGATGACTGTACGAGAGCATTGTTTACTGATATAAAAAAATACCCTAAGTAATATATTAGATGTGGCATTATTATGATGATCAGTCATGAATATTTCGATTAAAAAGATCATTATATGTATGCTAATGTTCCTAGTTCTAACGCAAAGTAGTAAAGATATTTAAATGAATAAAAAACATTAAAAAATATTTGCAGTATGCTTTTTCATGCGTATCTACGTGTTCAGACATGGCGCGTGTGATTCCTTCAATACATGTGTTTTATTATTTACTCTAAATTCCATTAGTTATAGGGTCATTCCATGTGAAATCAGCAAATGGAGGTTGCTCGACTATTTTGTATAATTTTTATAATTTAACTACGGTTACTATCATGTTCCAATAGGCGAAAACCATTTTCATTAAAATTTTATCTCTCACCGTATTAGATATAGGCCCTTTTATGCGGTGGCCCGCGCAGCAAAATCAGCTGTTGCAGCCATCTACAAA
>PNEQ01027955.1:0-19135 GCA_003012365.1 Medauroidea extradentata | reverse complement strand
TGTAGGTGCTCTTAAAGAAATGTGGTGATCTTGATGTTGCTCTCATTCAGTGGTTTCGTGTGCGGCAAAGTGAAGGTGTTAGCATTTCTGGATTAGTGTTGATTAAACAAGCAAAGACATAGTGATTTCATTTTTTTTTTTCTGTGACATTTTATCACAGTCATTCACTGTGCACTCTGTATGTATACGTGTAATTGTAACATGCATCAGTAATGAATCTGTGCCAGTACATGCCTAAACGTTGCCTGAAATAACTGCAGTCATTCCAAGGTTGCCCAGTTATAAAAAAACCCTGTATGGATGCGCGTACAGTTTTGTGCAGCAGATTAAAAAACAATGTGAATGTGCGGTATAAATGCATAATATACAGTAACCTCCAACTTTTAAGTTTGTATATCCTGAGAAGTATTTTTCCATTGACTGTTTCAGTTAAGAAACAGAACACGTGACTGTAATGAAAACCAAATGTCACTGCACGTCAAACTTCATGCCTTTGTGTTTATCTTGCTCCAAGTTTGCTTACTCTCGCTTGGGAGTCACCATGCTTCAGCGCATCTTAGGCAAGGTCACTGCACACTGGCTACAGCTATTGCCTGTCGACATCCTACTTACTACAACCCCTTCATGACACAAGATGGCAAAGTTCTACTATGAATAACTTTAACATTTGTGATATTTCTGCAGTGCGGTGAATTGTTTTATGTATTATTTTAATGTGCTTTTTTTGTACATTCTGAAAAGACATTAATCTATCAAAATGGACCCGTTGCTCACCATAAAAACTCTGCTTGATAATCTTGGCTATAGGTCATTCGGTGTAAAGTGAGCACTTGAAAAAAAATCACTAGCCGTTACTGCATATAAGTCACCATTAACAAGAGTTACTTTACTGCTTGTATGGTTGGTAGTGATTCATCGCATGTAGTTCTCTGCGTTTTCCTATTTGAATACAACATTAGTGAAAGAACAACAGATGAAATCGACCTCTCTGTATTTAATATACTTCAAAATATTTATTTATGATCTTATTGACATTTCTACTTACAGTGTAATTAGACTTAATTGGCGCCAGAAGAATGTGACACTATTTCCGGCCACAGGTCATCTTGCACGTTACTGCTTGCTTGTGCATAAAATAGTTAAAATTTCCACTGACAGGTGGCATCAGAGTTAGGTTTTTGCCATTTTTTCGCTGCTTTGACAAGTTACATCATTTGCGTGTGTTTGTCTGTTGTGCATATATACACATTCAAAATATTGGAAATTACTGTCAATATCATTGCCAAATGATGTGAAACCATCTGTATTCTGTAAATAATGTTTTACGTTTACCAGCCTGAAACAATATACTTTTTATTTCACATATTAAGAAAATACGTTATGTGTTGTTTCTTTTAAGTGCATCGTAGCTGTTTGTGGTAGTAGAACTGAACGAAACTTGAATTCTTGAATTGTGCGAGTCATGTGTGTTTTTAGTGGTGGTTTTGAGTTGCGAATTCAAATAAAATATGCCATCATTTACGAGATTTTGTAATGGCAATAGTGCGTGTTGTATCAATTAGTTGATGGACAGAAACTAGTATTGTAAGACGTTAACTCGCAGGTATTTGTAACTAAGATTACTTTTTATTATATTGTACCGCGTACGGTATTCAAACCGTACTACAGCACAATAGTACAATAGAAGTAAAACGACGGAGAGTCACAATAAGAACGGGGAAGGAGGGGGGTCGAAACAGCAGAGTTACTAGACTACCAAAGCAGGAACACACGAACCTTTAAAAGCAAACTTTATATTGAACACGTGATTTACAGGGATTTACAATTCAGCTAACAAAGAAAAGCTCTCATCAAAACTGGACAGAGGAAAGGAACCTACCCGAGCCGGATTCATTACTTTAATAGTCCAATAGATTACATGCTTACCGTAGTTCCGGCTGGAATGAAGGAGATGTGTGAGCCTGCCCGAGTCCCGCTAGCGACTGATTGTCCGGAAGGCACAGACGCGAAGGAAGGTTAGCTGAGGGGAGAGGGGAGGAGAGGTGTGCTTGCACACGTCGATAGTGGGAAGAGAAGGCAAAGAGGATAGCAGCGCACACGGCGGCTGCGAGAACAACAGTCCAAGGCGGGGATTTTAAAACTTACCAGTTTTTGCTCTCTCAATATCTGATATTCAGCACCAGTGCATTTAATGTGTAGATATTGTAGCTAAAGTTTATAGGAGCAGTTTAATGCAGTTGTAAACATTGCACGACCCTATGTTAATAAAAGCACATGGTAATATTTATGTTTACATTCGGCAGAAAGATATAAACTGGCAGAAAATAGAAATCAATCAGGGTTTTTTGAGTGCTCACTTTATTCCAAATCACCTAAGATATCAACCATAGCAATAAACTCCTATTTTTAAATATATCTGTTATTCAAAATGGTTCAGGTCCCTGCCATTTGGGATACAGGATGCTCCCTGTATAGATGTGCACGTATATTTATAGTATTCTTGACAGCTGTCTGTTTTTGATCACTCTCAAGGCTTATGTCCATGACTGGATTTATTTACTTGGACATACTCCATTGCAAAATAAATGACTGTCAAAAGAAAACTAAAAATAATACAAGAAAACATAAATAAGCAGAGTATGCTTAAGTCATCAGGATACATACACAACATGAAATTCTAAAACTGGAATCTGGTCAGATAAAACAAGGAACAACATAAGTTTAGTCTCATCGTTGTGTCGCATATCAACTTAGCTATTTTTATATTCTTGTTATTTCTTTTATTTTATTTTGTTCCTTGTTTTATCTGACCAGATTCCAGTTTTGGAATTTCATGTTTTGTATGTATCCTGATGACTAAAGCATACTCTGCTTTTTATGTTTTCTTGTATTATTTTTAGTTTTCTTTAGACAGTCATTTATTTCGCAATGGAGTATGTCCAAATAAATAAATCCAGTCATGCACTCCCATTGCACAGTTCTTTCAAAGATTATATCAATGCCCGATATGGACCCGGTATGCATATTTTTCTGAGGAAGCTGGAAAAGAAAATGGTTGATTTATCACGATGTTCCAACAATTTGACTTTTCTCTGCAAATGCCGCAGTGAAGGTGTAATTCCTAAGGGTCTTACTGTCAAATCTCCTGTGAACAGCAAACAGGCTCAAAAAATAGCCCTGAAAGCTAGCCAAAAGCTGCTGAGCGAAAGAATTTCTGCCTACCACTGTCAAAAATCACAACTGAACAATGAAATATTGGCAATACAGCTTGAACTACAGTCCATAATTAGTACAAAAGATTTGAATTGCATATACCAGTCCATCACAAACCTTGTCTAGAAACAATCAGTCAAGTGCAAAGAAAGGCAAAAAGATAAATTTTCCAAGCTGACCAGTACCCTGAACACCAAAACACCCTCCGCACCAAAAAGAAGTAACACAATTATTAATGCATCCTCAAAAAATTTGTCAAACTGCGAGGAAAATGTCTTGCAAAATGATCTCAATTTTTGCATTGCTCCACGACACATTCCAGCACTTGACATAGTTTCATCCGTTGAGAGCGCAATATACAAACTCCCTGCTGCTAAACAAGACGAATTTCGCTGGACTGTACGCACAGCGATTAATTCAACTGGCTCAGCAAAACCTAATATATCTCCTGATGAACTCAAAGCCATCAAAAATCTCAAATCTGATCCCGACATTGTAATCCTTCCGGCAGATAAGGGCCGTGCTACTGTAGTACTAGATAAATCAGATTATGACAAAAAAATCACAGATCTCATTACCACTGAACAATACACACACCTTGAAAAAGACCCCACTGCCAGCATAGAACGAAAAGTGTACCAAACTTTGAAAAAACATCAAAGTCATTTTCCAGACAAATTAAGATCAGAGCTGACGCCACACAGCAGTAGGTCACCCCACATGTATGGTCTTCCAAAAATCCATAAACCTGACATGCCTCTGCGCCCAATTATCAGCTGTTGCAATGCTCCATGCCAAAAACTATCAAAATATCTCCTAAAAATTGTTGAACCCCTCATAGGGCAGACGCCAACTTTTGTCAAAGACTCTAATCATTTTATATCCATAGCCAAAACATTGAAAATAGAAAACACAGACACCCTTGTGAGTTTTGATGTCCAAAGCCTTTTCACCAATGTACCTGTGGCAGAAACTCTCAACATTGTCAAGGCCAAGCTGAAAGCTGACCCAAACCTAAAAGACTCAACAACCATACCAATTCCGTCCATCATGGAAATGATTACCCTCTGTGTCACCACAACATATTTCCAGTTTAGTGACAGTTTCTACAAACAAACAGACGGCATGGCAATGGGCTCTTCACTTTCACCATTCGTGGCGAACATATTCATGGAGAACTTTGAGCGGGAAGCACTTAGCCAAAGCAATAACCCTCCTAAAATCTGGCTCTGTTATGTAGACGACACTTTCACTATCTGGCAACACGGACCTGAAACCCTGCAGGAATTTGTGTACTTTCTAAACTCATTGAGGCCATCAATAAAGTTCACCTATGAGAAAGAAACCAATGGCAGCATTCCTTTCTTGGACGTACTAATTAGCAGGGAAAACAGCAGTCTGGAAACAAAAGTATACAGGAAACCTACACATACAGGCCAATACCTACATTTTGCATCCAACCACCCTAAAAGCAGAAAAACTGGCATAATTCGCACACTAGCCAACCGAGCTGAGATTATTTGTTCCAACAAGAAAACCGTAGCTGAAGAACACAGCCAAATAAGAAAAGAACTCACAGCCAATGGTTACCCAACAAACACCATCAAACAGCACATGAAACCTAACAGAACACTTAAGCCCACAGAAACGGAAAAACCATCAGGAACCCTAGTTATTCCGTATGTTAGAGGCCTTTCAGAAAAAATAAGACGTCTGGGAAACAAATACGGACTTCGAACAGCATTCCGATCTAAAGCAACCATTAAAAGTATGGTTACCAAGGTGAAACCAGCCACAGACGAACTACAAACACACAACTGTGTATATCAGATACCCTGCGAATGCGCCCGGCCATATGTACATTGGTGAGACTGGCAGAGCCCTATCAACCCGTATAAAAGAACATAAAAACAATTGCAAAAAAGGCGAAACTCAAAAATCTAGACTGACCGAACATGCATGGGAAAATAACCACAAAATCCTTTGGGAAGACTCTAAACCACTTACACGGGAAACTGACAAAATTAAAAGAAAAATAAAAGAATCAGCCTTTATTATTAGCAATAACAATATTTTCAGTCAACAGAGCATTGCATTAAAAAATATGTGGATCCCATTGATTTTAAAAGAAACAAATTTACAGCACAAAATAAAAACAAACACTCAACCTACCACAACCAATCAGAGCCAACACATGCTGCGCGACCAATCAGGAGACAGCTCGTCTCCCATTGGCTGAGCACGATAAGGGGCTTTACCCTATATAAACCCATGGTTTTTCCAGCCTCCTCATCAGTCGCACTCGTGTTCCTGAACCCTGTGTGTCTACCTGATGACGGGAACAGATTCCAGTTCCCGAAACGTCGTTAATACTGACTGTTTGGAAAACTACTGTGTTTTGTTTCGTCTCATAATTTGTGTCGTTTGTTGTTTTTTCTGTTTGTGTCCGACATATTTGTGTTTTGTTTAGTCTCAGCGTTGTTTTGTTGTATTTCTGTTTGTGTTTTTGTTTCGTCTCATCGTTGTGTCGCATGTCAACTTAGCTATTTTTATATTCTTGTTATTTCTTTTATTTTATGTTGTTCCTTGATTTATCTGACCAGATTCCAGTTTTAGAATTTCATGTTGTGTGTGTATCCTGATGACTAAAGCATACTCTGCTTATTTATGTTTTCTTGTATTATTTTTAGTTTTCTTTTGACAGTCATTTATTTCGCAATGGAGTATGTCCAAGTAAATAAATCCAGTCATGCACTCCCATTGCACAGTTCTTTCAAAGATCATACTTATGTCCATGTATTACAACAAAGCAACCTCTCCTGTCAGTCTAGTGTGTCCAGTTCTCGAGCTTTGTTGCTTGGCCTGGCATTTTTCTGAAGGTATTTGTACAAGGTATTGCTCAATATACTGAAATGTTATATAAAATAGTTAAATTTTATTAATTTATTTAAAAACCTGTTAAAATCTAGTACACATTTACCGTATATTTTCTGCCTACCACTGGCAGTTGTATTGGTAATTATTTATACACATAGGTAATAATGACAGTAACAAATATTTATGCACTACAAAGCAGTTTAATAAACCTCTCCTTCTCAAAAATTGTTGTTCTTAAATCTATCAACCACTGTCATTGTTTAAAACATACATATCTCATTCTTAAACTTTATGATTAGTTACAGCAATTGTCTGTCCTGCTACTTAATAATCTTTTTGTCTGTCCCATGTACGGTAACGCAGTCCGCTGTTTCTCCAGTTTTTTCTTTGCCACATATTCCAGGTGATTACTTAACTGCCACTCCCTGACCTTTGCATTGCTTACAAGTCACTGCTTGTTCCATCCCTATGAAACTTTGGTACATTTGCCACATCATCTTTTTACCGCCATATTCTCGTTACGTTTTTCTCACTGCTACTGTCCTTTCACAATCTGTTTGCCAAAGAACATACAGTTACTTCTTGTTTGGCCACCACAAAACCATTCTGACCATTCTTAATACTCCTAGCCCAGCAATGGTGTTGGGCAGTGTCTGAATGTTCAAGCACAAAGGACCTAACAGCTGCTGCAATCTTGTACGTCTATATTTTAACCTTATTTTTCTCATGCTTGTAAAAGTTGATGTAGATCATCCGGTCATTATTGCATCACTTAGCGACCAATTTTTTTTGTACTTGCGTAGGATCTGAAACCCAACAACCTGCTGGTGAACAGCAGCGGAATACTGAAGCTGGGGGATTTTGGCTTGGCCAAGTGTTTTGGCTCTCCCAACAGAATATACACGCACCAAGTTGTCACACGGTGGTATAGGTAAGCTCCATTACCATACTTACCTGAATATGACGATGACATCAATTCTAAGACTACTTGCAACTTATGTCATAAATCCAAAGAACTCTGTGTTTTTTTTTTTTTTTTTGTGAAAATTGAAATTCTAAGCATAATACACTTTCTGTAAGTCAGTAAGATTTATTTTCAAAATTGTAGATATGAGTTTCAAAAGAATTATTGTATAAATCATACAAAGAAAATAAAATGGAAATATTTAGTATTACCGCCTCCACCACCACACCATATCACCACCCCAAACCCCACCATCACCCCACCACCACTGTCATTACCACCATCCCACACCCACCACCATCCGCACCCCATAACCACCATCCTCACCTCCACCACCACGTACGTAGTCACAAATTATCCATAAACATTTTAAAATAAAGTAAATACACCCTACAAATGCAGGTTCATACATAATTTAGTAATTTATGCTTAATTCACCTGAACTAGACTCACTTAAATATGAAAAGTTCAAAATTTCTGTCATAATGTATCTCTTCCTCAATAGAAATTAGTTCACTTGATGTACTGTTTATTACAACTTATCGCGTTCAAATTTGTTGACTAAAGAAATAGCTAAAAATGATGTTTCCTTAAGTTTTCGCCATTCTAATTTGTGTTACCACCCTTTTGCGGTAGCTCTGTTTACCAAATATTTCACCAGGGATGTTTTTCATTTTTGTACGTAACAAAATTGAAAATTATTAATTTAACTTACTTGCCAATGGACGTGCGACCACAACTTCATAGATATATGTAAGTTAATTATGCTGCATCTACCATTGCTGCTGCCGCTGTCTTGCAGATACCATCGAGAAGGTACATACCACATATTGACCGGCTTCAAGTGTACAATGAAAGCAGCTCAGGGCCTGGGTGAAAATTTACGTAGACCCCTGGTGGAGGTCGGACGGGCGCCGACCTCTCCTCCTGTGGCAAAGTCCTTGGCGGGCGCAGTAGCCTCGGCTGCCGTCATTAAAGTATCTCAGGGCCTGGGTGAAAATTTGTGTAGACCCCGGGTGGAGGCGAACAGGAGCCGACCTCTCCTCTTGCGGCCAAGTCCCTGGCGGGCGCAGCAGCCTCGACTGCCGCCAGGAAATTTTGCTCTGGGCCTGGTTGAAATTTTACGTAGACCTCTCGTACATGTACTTATTTACCAATTTTCTTGTGCTAAACTTAGGTTGTACAGTTCAAATTTAGATAAGGTAAATTTGGATGTTATACAACAAGGCTACTGTTAACCAAAACTAGGCATCACTATGAAAGAAATTAAAATAGTTTGACTTATATTCTGATTTATTTTTAGAAAGTTTTGAACAAAGTTTTACAATTCCTTCACAGTATTACAATACACAAATCAATTGCTTGGGGCACTCAGGAACTTGCAATTTAATGAATAGGGTGAAAAAAACACCTTGAAACGAACTGAAGAGAATAAATTTAGCACCGATGAAGTCCAAACTAGGATAATAAAGTTCCCACATCTTAATACGCAAAAGAAGAATACTGGGTGTTGAAAACCACGCCCAGACGCCCTAATGGCCACATACACAGGCGGAAAAAACAATTTTTGTAGAGTTCAAACGAGTCCAAAATCTGTTTGAAAGAAATAACGGCCGCGGGTTTTACCTGTGCATATTAAGTTGCCACTCCAATTAAGTTCTCTACATACTTGGGCTCGTGCCCTATATACACTGGTTTCTTCGTTATGTTCTCCACTTATTTCTTCACGATTTTCAAATACATGGACCGGGGTTACACCCTATCAGAATCCGGACGTCCCTTCCCGAGGGTAGGGGAACAACTCTACTAAAACCAAGCGCGTTGCTGCTAGCGTCCCTCTCGCCTGACCTTCACTACCGTTCTCCCATTGGCCACTCAATACATCCACCACCCTCTAGACACCAAATGAATAACACTCCTCTGCGCTATTGGGCGTCTTGCAAAACCTAGTTGCGCAATACTTCCAGAGACCTCGGCTTGTTGCTACCCGGCCAACCGGCCATAACTGGATAAAGCTAAACTATTGCACCCAAAAAAAAAAGTATGCTTTTTTCTAGAGTTCCCAAAGCAACACAACACTAACCCACATGAATAAAAACATGAATAATTAATTGAATTTGTTCCTGGAGTTAAACAAATCCTCCAGATCTCATTAAAATTAACATCATCATGTATATATTAAATTAAAATATAATCAGAAATACAAATACGTGAAAGAAAAAAATAATAAAAATAAACAAATACATGTATCTCGTACTCCCACAAAATATGCAAAACCTACAATCTTACACTATAACTGTTTAATTACAAGTTTTGTTTGTAGTCATTGTTGCCTTGGTGAAGTGGCAGGTCTGCCCGGCTTGCAAAGGTTTATGTGCTTCATGTGCCACCGAAGTTCCTTTATAGCAAAGATTCCAGAAGTCTTTCCAATTTGTATATGGAAAAAAAACCCACAACCACTCCCCTTCCAATTCCACAAACTAGGGTGGAAATGTGTAGCACTTCTTCTTTAGGAACCTCCATTGGTCCAGTAACACAGTCACGCCAAAAGGCAAAGGGGGCGTTGAGACAGGGGATCTCATCCAGGCCTGGCAAGCTGATCGTTGAGAGCCACCGCCAGAAGAACGAAGAAGCCCCATAAAGGCACAGGAAATGGGTGGATTAGGAAGCCCTTGAGCATAGCAGTAACCGCACATGAAACAAAATTCAAATAAAGATTAGCCCCATTACAATCAAAGAAGGAACCCACTGAAATAAAAAAGCCAAAAGGTGAATTAATACACACATAATTGATTACAAACAATTCATTACACAAAATAAAATTTGGCATAATTGCTCATAAAATCTGCACAGTTTATAGTATAATAAATAAGTAACTAGGCAATTGCCTGTACACCAAAAACCCAGAACATCACCTGCCTGAGATAAAAATATTATCCATATAAAACATTGCATATAAGAAAAATATATCGTACACAAGATCATAGTACCAAAATTCAAAAATCACACAAGGTACATAAAAATAATTATATTGCATGGTGTACCATACATAATTCCTGATAAAAGAGCTTATATTAATTAACATCTGATACACATCAGAATAAAGGCTAGCCATAAAACAGAAAGTGGCCATGGACGAACACAACACTCAACACAAAAACTACACAAATACAAAACACAAGGGCCCAACAAAACACCCCAAACACACACAAACACCACATTAATTAAAACACCATACTAAACAACTCTACGTGCAGCGCAGTAAAAAAACCTTCGGCCCACAAAGAGCCGGAATACACGTGCCATTGTTTCTCAAAGACGGAAATTCCAGCGTGCTGTAAGGTCGCCCTTAAACACACTGACACATACACTTAAACATCCACTTCAAATGAGAGACATGCGCTTTATGGTACACTTGCCCAGTTTCAATATCAACCAACAAAGCGGTATTAGGGCCCAATTACCGCGTGACCCGATAAGGGCCAGAATAAGGAAAGTTTAGTTTGCTAGTGGCGTCATTTGCACGAGACGGAAGCACAAAAGACTTACAAAACACAGACTGTCCAACCTCAGAATCACTAGGAATTCTTCGGGCATTGACTTGTGCTTGGGAACGTTGTCGGGCCTCCGTAAGATTTCCGAAGGTCTGATCACTCAGCAATTCCCACTGAACACCATCCAAAGGCAGGGCGGGGGATGGAATGCCCCACATATTCAGTAGTGGATGGGTGTATAAGGTCCCGTCCCAACAAGATTCGAGCAGGAGTATTCCTCGTGGCTCCGTACACCACAGAATGGAAACCCACATTAATTAGATCAAGATCTTGATCCCAATCCCTTTGCTGGGAGTGGTACAAGGCGGTTAACGTAACCTTCAACTTACGATTAAACCTTTCTACCTGGTTTCCATTAGAGTAGTAAGGGCTTGAGGTGTAATGAATTAAGGCCCAGCGAAAACACATGTCTTTAAACGCGGTAGAACAAAAATAGGTTGCATTATCAGTTACCAAGTTGGTAGTAGGGCCTAAAGAGGACCACACACATTCCGTTAGGTGTCGTATAATAGTGGAACTCTTTGTGTTACACATCGCCATAAGAATGACGAATTTGTTGAACACACCTAAAACCACCAAAACATATAAGTTGCCCTTTAAAGAACGTACCAAAGGACCAAACACGTCGCAATGCAGCGTCTCCCAGCAATATAACACCTCATCCACGGAATACACACCTACTTTAAAAATCTTGGCAGCTTTTGCGCATTGACACAAGTCACACTTATGAACAGTACGTTCCGGACCAATAGAACCTGGCACCAAGCTTACGTAGAGTCCCACTCCGACCCAAGTGTCCTCCAAAAGGAGAGGAATGCTCTGCTCTACATCTTTTCGGCACCACCAGTCTACGAGGGGGCCGAGAGGTCAGATCTCTCACCTCCCACCTCCCACCAAGGAGATCCGGGTTTGATTCCAGGTGGGGTCAGTCCCTGGATTTTCGCATGTCGGAATCGTGCTGGACAATGCTGCTGGCCTGGCGGGTTTTCTCGGGGATCTCCCGTTTCCCTTGCCCTTTCATTCCGGCGCTGCTCCATCCCCACATCATGTCACCCGCCACCAGGGCTAAAGACCTTGATGTTGAGTGCTGACCGAAAATCTCTCACTCACCAATCTACGAGCCTTACCCTTCCGCCCAAAAAAATGCAAAAGGCTATCAATAATGCAGAACGGGAGAGAATCAACCTGTCCCAGACGTGCCATAATATCCAGACACTCAGGATAATTTTCCTGAAACTGCTGTAGACGGGTATAAAACAAAGCATGCGTGGTAAAAGCTGAACACCAAGCTGACAGAACTTCGGGATCGCATTTGTAACCTTGGTACAGTACATGAGGGATAGCGCGTCCGCCACCACATTAATAGCACCAGAGACATGATTAATTACAAAGTGGAATTTTTCAAGCGAAACACCCTGTGCCCAAGCTTGCCAAAATCATTGGAATGGCCCAACAGCCAAGAGACAGCCTGGTTTTCAGTTTATAAATCAAACTCGGCAGTAGCCAAAAATTATTCAAATTTTCCCGTACCCCACACACATGCCAACACCTCTTTTTCAAAGGCGCTAGGGTGGCGCTCAGAGTCAGTCAGAGTCCGACTGGCGAAGGTCACCGGTAAAACCTCGCCATCACACCATTGACTCAACACAGCCCCCAAAGCCACGCTGGAAGCGTCGACATGGAGTACAAAAAGACGGCCAAAATCGGCCAACTGCAATACAGGAACGGCAGCCAAACTAGCTTTAAGGGCGTTAAAGCTCCGCTCTTGTTCCGGGCCCCACACAAAATCTACATTTTTTTGCTTCAAGAAATTAAGCGGGGCAGCCAACTCGGCAAAATGAGGGACATAGTGTGCATAATACCCCAACAAACCATTGAAATGGGAAATACCCTTAACATTTTTTGGGCGCAGGAAATTCACAATAGGGCTAACACGGACAGGATCCATTACTAACCGATCATCGGAAATCATATACCCAAGTAACTTAACAGAAGTAGAAGCCCACGTGACTTTGGCGGGATTTACGGTAAGCCCAGCACTTTGCAATTGATCCAACACCTCACGCAAATGAATCAAATGCTCTTCAAAAAATTGGCTGTACACAATATTGTCATCAATGTAGTTTAAGACAAATTTTAACTTTAAATCAGAAAGAACATAATCAAACACACGCGTCAAAGCGTGGGTCCCGAAGCAAGCGCCCATGGGTATGCGGTTGAACTCGTATTGAGCCCACGGAGTACAAAAAGCAGTATATTTGCGACAGTTGGGATGAAGCAAGCATTGATGGAAACTTGAATTCAGGTCGATAATCGAGTAGACATTGGCCTTTCCCAGGGGCTTCAAGGCTGAATCGACGGTTGGGGCAGGAAACGGATGTTAATAAATCTTGCGGTTGACTTCAGTCATATCTGTCACCAAACAGTAACCTCCACTACTGCCCTTCTTAACTAAGAATGCTGGACACGCATAGTCCGACGTGGACGGAGAAATGACCCCTTCCTTTAACAACTTATCGACCACCAGACGCACAATATCCAACTTGTGAGGATTATACACATAGTACGAAAGACATACTGGCACTTAGTCAGTCACGGCGAACGTATAGGGCAAGACATCACACTTTCCAATTTTGGGGGTTATCACATTGTGATACTCATCCAGTAAAACCTGCACTTCCTGTGAAAGCGAAGTTTCGACCACAGCCACTCCTCCACAAGGCACAGGCATGCGACTCAAGCTGGAGATTAATGGGCAAGGAAAGTTAGGAGCAAATTTAAACACAATTGCCAGGCATGCTTGTCAACTACTGCACGGGTGTGATTCAAGAAATCTAAGCCCAAAATAACATCTGCAATTTAGTTGTCCAACACCTAAAACCTACACGTCCACGAAAATTGATCAATTTTCACATGCAACTGAATAGAACAAGCGCACCGTACAACAGCCCCATTAGCAACACGTGCGACTGAGGACACACCCTCTTCAAATCGCGAATGCAAACTGGGATTCCGGTTCAGCAAAATAAAAATAAATTCATCCCGTAAAAAGGAATGACAGGCAGTGGTATCTACCAACGCAGCGCTTTGTTCACCGTAACACTCTAATCGCACAAAACAATCAGTACGTGTTGAAAAATAATCACATGACCGATCCTTTATCACACGCTCATGAAGGACGCTCTTCAGTTTCCCGTACACGCGAAACGCATATGGCCCTTGATTGTTACATTTGAAACAAACTCTCTGATCAACAGTGGCCCTAAGCATTGAACACCGACGTGAATCATGACAGCAGCCAGCACTATTCTCGGATCACACTACCGTGCCCCGCCGTATTCCACAAGTAGCACTTAAGCCAGCCGCCTGCGATTGCACCCTACTAATCTTGCCTTAGATGGTCCGGAACTCAAAAACTCAGGCACATTATTGGGCAATGACACGGGAGGAACCACCACTCGATGAAATTCGCGCTCCACCTCCAACTCATGCTGAATGTCCAACGCTAATTTACGCAAATGAGCGTATGTTTCTGGAACGGACCGCACAAACCTATGCCGACGAGCATCAGGGGCCAAATGATTGACAATCGAACCTACCAGTTTCTTTTCCGATCGCAACAAATTCATGCCTCGGGCATAACTCAAAACGCCATGAACAAACACAGATACAGTCTCGCCAGGGCGCTGAAATCGGTCAACGGAAATTTGCTTCAAATTCGACCACACAGTCGGCGAACTGGCATAAGCCAACAAATTCTCCTTAAAGTTTCCATAAGTGCACCCACTACTAGACACGTCCGCCAAAATCGAAGCAGCTTGTCCCTCAACATGGGCAGCTAAACAAGTCAAAAACAAAGATTCATCCATTGAATGAAAACTGGTTCTAATCTGGTCAACCATGACCAAAAAACGTAACACTACTTCAGGTTGAACTACCCTTAAAACCATCACGTCATTTAAACGCCCAATTAACGTACTCTGCACCGCAGTGACATGTTAGTCCAATGCAGCTCCTGAATGTAAATGCTCAACGGATCGTAATGAATTTACGTATGCGCCGGCCCTTATGCGTAAGGCAGTGACGTCTTCATTTTCAACAAACTTCACTCCAGAATCGCGCAAATACTCGCGTAACTCGAGGTACCCAATCTGACAATAAAAGTCGTTACTATTTGCACGTGCCATTCTGGCACAAATTACACTAACCAGGAAGCACAATTGGCAAATAGAAATACCAACACGACGTGACCTTATAGCCGAAACACGACTTCGCCTCAGGAATTCAACTCAACCAGCAGAGTCGCACAGCTTTTGTATTGCGAAAGTACGCAGGAACAAGTTTGGCTAATCCTGAGGAGATCCCATACCTTTCCCAAAATTACAACAAAACAAACACAAGTTGATTTCCAACATATCATTTAGACTTTCATGGCAACACCCGTACAAAACAATGAAATTAATTTGTTATTAAAAAAACATCCAAATTCGCCCATATGGCTATTACAAAACGGGAGTACCAAACATCACACGTTAAACGGGGCATACCATGACGTTCGTCTCGGTCCCTTCAACTCCCCAGTGGCGCCCTTTACCAAAATGGTAAGGAAAATACCAGAAGTGAACACGCAAATCACAGCTCAGAAGGAGCAAACAACTTCGAAGGAAACTAGCAACATAACTCAAAAGCCTACTTACCAATGACACGACGACCGTCGGAGCGTCGAAAGGGCCGAGAGACAATGCGCGTTGGAGGAACGACAAGCAGATACTTACCCACACCCGAGAGCGAGCCGGCCGGGCCCACCAATGGGAGAAGGGGATGGGGAGGGGAAGGCGGCAGAGTCAAGGAAGGGACACGAGCATCACCGAAGCTGTCATAGGATAGTCTAAGTACGTGGTGGTGGCGGGAAAGTTCAAATTTACGCCAGAGTCAAAGTTCTGACAAAGTACACACAGTGCGAATCACTGGCACAGAGTTCATAACCTCAGATATAAATGATGCTGTAGATCCAACAACAAGTGCCGAAGTTGCAGACGAATAGGTAATGTGACTCTGTATACACATGTAAGATAACACGTTCACTATGAAATGGTCTAGGAGTGAGCAACAAGTGTATCTGAACTTCAATATAATATGTGTTTTTTAAAATACTTGTATCAAAATGTAAACACAATTGTTCTTCGCCAGAGATACTTGCATATCAGTTGCTAAGCAACAATGGCGAATTTATGTTGGACAGAAGTAATAAGCAATAGGTAAATTGCATGCATTTACTACAATATTTGTTTTCTACGCTTTCGGTTCGTGCTACGAGTTAAAATATATTTTGTTATTGTGTATTTACATGCTTATTATTAATATTTTGAGTTTACGGTTTCCCAGACTTTAATGTCCCTTTTCTGCTAGAGATTTTTTTATAATGCAGGGGTTTCTACTACTGGTGGCTATTTATTTCACTGACACAGCCATTTATTATTATTAATTTACGATTTTTTACTCCCCAATTTCCCTGATCTTCATAGCCCTTCCCACTATCGAGTTTTTATAATGTAGGCTTTTCCGGTACTCGTGCATGTTTTATCTTGTTCTATTTACGTAAAATTAATAGTAAATAGTGTATTTCAAGTAGTTGTTATAATTATTTTATGTATTTTTACTGCACAATTTCCCTGATCTTCATAGCCCTTCCCACTAGCAATTTGGTAGAATGTAAGCATAATTTTTAATCAAGACTACTAATTTATGTTATTATTCATCGTAATTAATCGTAAATAGTACATTTTTGTAATTTTTTTGTTAGTTTTCGCATGAGTAGCTAAATGTGATATTTACCAGAATTCCGTATTTTGACAACCGATGCTACCAATATTTATACCATGTGCCAAGCACTTGGCAGAATAACATACCATTTAAAACAACAGAACATGATCGTATGACCTGATGAAGCAATGGTGGCAGCCCTGATCAACAAATTGGTTAAATTCCATCGCCGACATTGAAAATAGTAAGGCCGTGTCTCAATTCACTCAGTGTGTGCTCTCTCACACTCTCTCTCTCTCGCAAACACGTCGTCTCAATTCATTGGCGAGAGTGCAAAAGAGCGAGAGTACAGCGAGAGAACGAAACTGTTTACTCGCTGCACACTCTTGTTCTCTCTGGCGCACACTATCTTGATTACAGCTATGGTTTGATGTTATTGAAGAAACATGTGTCACATATTGCTAATATTTCGATATTTATACATGTATAATTATTTACAATGAACCGTTATTTATGTTGAGAAGTTGTGTAAACATTTCCTGCCCTAATATACGTTTAAATACACAAAACACAAAATTATGGCATCGCCTATAAACAATTATTCGCTGCTTGAAATACGACGCTTGTAAGTTTAAAATTATTATTTGAATTGCCTACAGTATATTTTATATGTTTATAACGTGTATTAATAAAATATATGCACTTGTTACCTTTGCATCGTTTGTTTACAAACTCGAGAGTGAGAGTGCCGGAGAGCTCTCTCTCGTATTATGTGAAAGAGTGCTCTCTCCAGAGAGTACTCTTTAAATTGGGACACAGCCTAAGTAAGCATTTTGGAGGAACTGTATTAGCTTCTCATGTGTTTGTGTGCGTTTGTGATTCTTTTCTTTAAAGGTGTTATTTTGATATTCTATGCATATAAATAATATATTGCAGTGCAGGGATTAAAATACCCAGCCTGTAATCGCCAACGACAATGGGATATTTTAATATGCGTTTCGGAAGACTGGAACTGGAAAAAACGTTCAGCCTTGCAGCAGTGTAGCATGTCTGCAGTAACAGTTGCTAAGTAAGAAGCAGATAATCTGTCCAGAGAAAAGTGCTACAAAAAATAAATAATGTTGCCTACATTTTATTTTAAGAGAATGTGTGAGTAAACACGGTTCTTGTTGTAGGCCTATATGTAAACATGCTTTTTCAAGTCACCGACTCAAATTATTTTTGTATGAAGAAGTCAGTGTTTAATATTTTTTTTTTTTAGCAAGTAAGTGGTACCATTTAATGTCTAGTCCATGTGAGATTTTATGCCGGTTAGCTGCAAAAGTGTAGGCATACATATTGTTACCAAAATATTTAAAGCTAATTTGGGCTATTAGGCCTACCCATGTTTGTTTATTACTTACACTTTTTATTGATGTATTATTTCCGTTTAGGTTGTGAGAGCACACATTTTTGCTATGTAGTCTTCAAGAAATATGTTAGCAAGTTTTTTTAAGGTTTGTGAGTTGCAATTTTTCCGATAGTCTGTAACATGAAAATTAAACTAATGCTTTATGATCTGGTAGTGCAGAACCAAATTCAAGGTAACAAGAAAAATAATTGAATTAATGCTTACAGGTATTATTTTCATTTTTTATTTTAGTTTAAAGATGTTTACCTGCACTGTCGTATGCTCTCTACTACAGTATGTTTTAACCAAATAAGCTATTATAATTTAAACTTCGTAGGTGTCAAGTAGAAATAAAAAACAAACATAAGTTACCCATATATGTTTTTATTGATAATGCCATTAAATGTTACAATTTTGAGCATACCTAGGAAAATATAGTGTTAAATTTTTGAATTGTTATATTAACTGAACTACGGAAGAGTGGGCTATCCATTGCTGCACTATGAAATAACTTTCCATTAACACAGCCCACCTAACACTAGTAAGATTAATGTGCAGCCAGTATTGAAAAGAAATTACCTACTTGACTGAGATCTGAAACTAACCAAAAGAAAGTCACAACACACTTTGGATGTTATTGTTATCATAATATAACTAAACGGTTGGCATGTTTTGACTGTCAGCTGGAAAGCACATGGTGGTGGAAGGATACATAATGTTTTTGGTTGAATTTTTCTACTTTTTTATGATCTTTCAAATAATGGGAATTCTTATACAGTATGAACTGTAGTTTATTCCTTATACATGGACTTATGTTTGTTGTTCATTAAAACCCACAAATCGTCATGGCAAGTGTTTACATTCCTTTTTGGTGAAGTGTAATTTTCAAATTTTTTTGTTTTTTCAACTTATTGGGAGAACTAATAGGTCTAACAGGCATCATTCTATGCTTAAACTACAACTAAATGAAATTACTACACGTTCTTTGAAGAGGACTTACCTGTTAGGACTAGTAATTTTCCCGATATTTGGCTTGAAACTCGACCAAAACTAAAATTGTTTACATTTTGGAATGAATATAATTTTTTGAAGTTTTTGTATCTCGGGAACCGTTGAACGTAGAGAGCTACAACAGAGCTCAAATTGTTGGTATTCTCTATATATAAAAATGAAAGCTGACTGATTGACTGACTGACTGACTGACTGACTGACTGACTGACTGACTGACATATCAAACTGCAGCCCAAACCACTGGACCTAGAATCGTGAAATTTTTTGTGGGGGTTCCCTTCAGGTCGTAGGCGAGCACTAAGAAGGGATTTTTCGAAATTCGACCTCTAAGGGGGTGAAAAGGGGTGAAATGTGTTTCCGAAG